>JANHAO010004520.1:0-24070 GCA_026873985.1 Saraca asoca | reverse complement strand
GTGTATTTTTCTAACTCCTTCACAGTGGTAAGAATTGCTTAAGGTGAGTTGCTTAAGTTAAGCAACTCCTTAAGCACCTACCACTGTGGGTAGTCTAAATTGTTCAATTTGGCAAATTCTGTTACAATTCCTAGTTTTCTGCTAAGTAATCATTTATTGTTGGTATTTGTGGTGATGGTACTCTTGGGATTCCCAACCAAAGAGGTGATAATTATGAATGTAAAAATATGAAGCTTCTTCTTAAACAGCGGCAAGGGGTAATTTTCTTTCACAACATTTTTACATTCTGTCTGTATATTAGATCCACCACAGATGCCTTATGTTTCACAGACATCGACACGCGGACACGGAGACACATCGATACGGACACGGGAATACGACATTTTAAAAAATGTCAGTACTATTTTTACATGATATATGAAATGTTGATATCAATAAATGTCAGAAACGAAAATATTTTCGACATACGGATACGACTGTTATATGAAATGTCGGTGTATCGAAACAGATATCTGTATATCATGCACATATAATCTACTGATTGAATCATCACTAACTTATGCTATATTATTGAACTTATTCTATGCTTATTATAACATTATAGTTTTTAAAGATGGATGTTATATCATTGAACTTAGCAAAGATTGAATCGTCACCAACTACAGATTGAGTAGCTGAAGTTATGCTATGCTTATTATAATAGTATAGGTTTTTAAAGGCAGAGGTTCATTCAAATGGGTGTAAACTTCATCAAGGTACAGTTTGTTTTCCTATAATCATGGTACAAGCCATGTGGTTATAAAAAGTGATCAAGCCCCAATACTAAAATAATTTTACAGGACTTTGGAATCTGGGCTGGGGCCCACTAACACCATTCAAGCGTAACTGACCATCTAAATTTGTTTTGTTAGAATGATTGGTTTTTGGACTGTATGTTGCAACCTGAAATTGTTGTATACTATTCTCTTATATAATTATCATGAATATAATCATGTCAATTCATAATCATCTAATAAGTAAAAATATTATGACTTATATATATTTAAATAATTATAATTTAAATTTTAAATTTATATTATATATTATTATCAAACAAAATTAATCAAATCTATATATCACACGAACTATAAATCAATTATCTAATAAGTGTTATTTAATTAAAAAAAAAACAAAAGATAACATTGTTAAAACTCTTGTCTATTTATATTTTAGGTAACAATTTTTCAACTATTGGTAGGTAAAAAATGTTTAGGTGGAAGAAGACCTGATAGATGGTCCTCTCTTAAGCTCTTGTAGATCAGAAGCCTCATCAGTTGGCAACAATGTGCTGAAGGGAAGTTCGTCGGATGACATAAACATGGCCGCTCACAAGATCAGTTGCTAGTGTGTCATGGTTCATCAGCTTAATTGACGGAACATACAATGTTTAAACTTCTTGCTTTGCACTTATTTAATTAGTATTTGAAAATAAGTCAGTCAATTGATCAAAAATTATTTTATTTTAAAAAATAATAGATAATACCCACAATGTATAGCACATCGAGTCAATCATAGGTAGAAATTATATAGTACATAGCTACCAAATCACATATAAAGGTAACCAAGTTATTCACATAGACAATGATTATGTTTTCATGTAATTCAAACAAATGTGGATAAATAAGATAAAAAGTGGAGAAACTTCATAGGACAATATTTTAATTGAAGAGGGGATATTTTATTATTCATATTTAAAAGTCTCACTACAGACTCCTGAGTGCATAGGGGAGACTTATGGTCACAAACTTGATCTCCTAGACTAGTGCTTCAATGCCTACTTTGAGTCATCGAACACTCACCGTGAGAGTATTTTAAGCCAAAGCCTTAATAACAAGAGTAAATATACTTTTTTTGATTTGACATAAAGACTTTTCTTCTAGTTCAAAAAAGTTCTAATGTACCACAACAAATCGATGCTAAGATAAAAATTTAAGGATTATAATTATATACTTATCTACTCGCACTGGACAAATTACCTTGGTTAAAATTACATAAAAGCCCTCAAAAAGGGGAAAAAATAATCTATATAAGTATTTTCTCTCAAATTCATATTATACGATCTTTTCTTCATACTTAATTTTTATACCAAGTTTTGTCTGAATTTTCAGCTTTTCTTAGGCTTTCTTTTGCTTGTCTCCCTAACTTGTTATTGATGATGACAATGAGCTATCTCCATAACTCTTGAGCAGATTGCCTTCGTGGTTGAGCAGTAGCTAGGTATTTAAGTGCGCTTACTACTAACTAATCCCACATCCAATGTCCCATATCACCAATGTGAAAAATGTAAGTTTCATGCTTTGTTCGGGTCGAAGTATCACTTTTTGCTGACAAAAACATGGCCTACTTGTGAGTTCTAAACCTTGCTCACAAGTCTGATCATATGGTTTTTTGACATGCTATCATACTTTGCTACATACTCTACTAATCCAACAACACTACTCCTTGAACATGGATTCAACACCCGACTGGTGCCTCTACAATCACTTGAACATGATACTTCAATGGTATCCTTCTACCACGATCAGTAAGGTTGAACAAAAAGTTATTCATCATTTTTGTTCTAACTTTCCACACGCTTGTGCTCTTGAAGGTCATTGTCACAAGCTCCTCTTATGACTAAACTCTAGCACTCTCAAAGAAAGCTATTACTACAAGTTAGTCATTTTGACTAAGTGAATGGTTTTGCATGCAAGAACTTCACAATTAGATATAATAAAAATATAGGTGTTAGGCAATTTCTCTTTAAACATACTATGCTCTCTGACTTCTTGATAGACTATTCCTTAAAAGAATTTGCCTATTTTGTACATCTTTCTTGATGCACCTCATCCATTACTTCCTTTGTTCCTGTGCAGGGTGGTATCGTCGAGCCCCGCGCAACTCCTTGCATAAGTAGATCCCTAGTAGGGATGAGATTTACCACGTTTTGTCATTATCTTGCTACTCGTGGGAGTTTAGGAATCAGATTGCAATGATCCTTGCACAAGACTTATCCTCCTTATCAAAACTTTCATCGCCAATCTCGTCACCTTGTTATGCCTCCTCTTGAAGCTTGGCTTGTAAGGCATTTAGGGCAGCTTTTTGTGGACACTCTATCACTTTATGAGACATTGCATAAAAAAAGGCTAAGATCTTGGACTTCTTTTTGTAAATGGATGTCTAGGATAATCCTGAAACTTATAGGTGGGATAGCACTTCATTACCTCCTCCCCCACTCTTGGAATTGCCATCGTTGCCTGACTGGGCGGCATTACTAGTATTCGAGCCCCTTCTATGGGACTTCATTCAAGGATAGCTAATGTCATAGTCAAACAAGTGTTTAGCTGTGGTCACCATTTCCATAAGGCTTTCAACTCTCCTCCTTTAAAGTTCCATGACAGCTTCTCGTGATAGATCTTTTATGAACCAGAATAGCTTATCCTTTTTAGTTATGTTCCTTATATCTAACATAATCATTGTGAATATCTTCATGTAGTCCTGAACTGATCCTGTTTATCTTAGCTATTGCAATTTTCGTTGAGCTAAATAGTCCATATTTTTAGGGTAAAAGTGTACTTTTAATTCTTGTTTGATCTCTTTGTAATTATTGATGTTACACATTCCCTCCTGAATCACTTGGTACTTAGTCTTCCACCAGACTTTAATGTTGTTTTTTAGGAACATGGTAGCTCGGTTCAACTGTTTTTCCTTAGAAGTAATGCCATCTGCTTAGAAATATTGGTCCATATTAAACATAAAATTCTCGACCTTTATGCATCTCTTTTCCTTGCATATGACCTTGGTTTGGGGATTTTTACTTTTCCCCTTCATTCTAAGGCACCATTTTCTTGTGAACCGTTCTTGATGGCTATCATCAATACTTTCACTAAGGCTGCTATGTCACTTATTTTAGCATGAACTTGTTGGTAAGGTCTTTCATAACATCCCTCAAATCCTTTTGACTATTCTCAATTGCAACAAGCCGCTCATCGAATTGTGGAGCATTACTAGTTCTCATGCCTTTGACTCTTGTGCTAGCTTCGAGATTTAGTGCTCGAAAGGTTCCCAATTCTTAGCCTTCTGAAAAAGTTTAAGGATTTATTTACTTTCCAAATTTCTTACTGTCTTGGCTACTCCTTCGAGATTCCGGATTGCAACATCAATTGTATCAAAGCTTTCAATAGAAGTCATTTTCCTTTACATAATTGTGTATCAATAGGGTGTAGTGAAAAATAAAGAAGCATGGTCTTAATCATGTTTTGATACCAAACTAGTATGATTTGACAGCTCGATTATCAGAATATGCAGCATTTAAACTTCTCGTTCGGTACTTATTCAATTAGTATTTGAGAATAAGTCAGTCAATCGATCATACACCATCTTATTTTCGAAAATAACGGGCAACACTCATAATTTATAGTATATCAAGTCAATTATAAAAACAAATCTCATAGCACATATTAATTAAATTGCATATAAAGGCAATCAAGTCATTTATAAAGGCAATCATGATATGTTCATATAATTCGAATAAATGTGGATAAATATGACCACAAGTAAAGAAATTTCATAGGATAACATTTCAGTTGAAAAAGGACTATTTCTTTATTCACATTTAAAAACCTGAATACAGACTCCTAAGTGTGTAGAGGACGCTCATAGCCACACATTCAATCCCTTAGACTAATATCTTGATTGCCATCCTGGGTCATCGGATACTTTTTCTTAAAGAGCAATGTAAGCTAAAAGTTTTAATGATAAGAGCAAATATATTTTTTTCATAGTGGACATAAGGACTTTTTTTTTCCCATAAAAACCCAACGATTACAATCATGTACTTATCTATTCACACTGAATAAGTTATCTTGATCAAAATTATATAAATATCCTCTAAAAGGAGAAAAATAGAAAAAATAATTTATGTGAGCATTTTCTTTTAAATTCATGCTACATAATCTTTTTTTCATATTTGATTTTTGTGTCAAGTTTTATCTTAATCTAAGCACATTTGTTTACCAAATTTAATTACAAGTCCCCGAACTGTGATATAGTGACAAGATGATTAGCACTGCAAAGCTACGTCATGGATGAAGCAAGCGAAGTTACATCGCAAGCTGATAAAATGGACAAAAATTGTAAAAGTAGTGACATTTCAATGAGAAAATAATGAATTTTCAATAAAAATAATACATTCTCGTGTGAGACGTAAGATCTAAAAATTGATAAATACAAAGGATTTAAAACCATACAAGAATCAGTTTATAAAATATATAGAAAATTTTTAAATCTAAATTATGCATCATATAAGAACTATTATTAGTTTAAAGCTTATGCTATGAGGTTTCATATAAGTTTTTGTTTTTCATTTTATTTTGTGCATCAAAATTTTATATGCATAATCATAATTAAAATAAGTATATGCTCTCAAATAAATAATCTTCACAGGATTGAATTTATATTATTGATAGTATACCTTAATTTTACGAAGAAAAAAAAAAGGGCATATTCCATATATTAATTTTTTTTTCTCGACCCTTACGGTCAATTTTTTACAGCACATTCTTTAAAGGTAGAGAGATGTCCAATCTTTACATATCCATTTACTATTCATTTAGTGCGTTCATTATGCTAATTGATATATTTAATCCTTGAAATTTGTTTAAATTATTAATGATTATTATTATTATTAATAAAATTTTATAATCACTGAAATTTTTAATTTAAGGAGATAATACGAAAGATTTAAATAACTATCATATTATTTAAATTAAGGATTACAATTAATGAATAATTAGATGAAGTGTAATCAACTCTTTTGAAAAGTATACATAAAAGGCAATAATTAACGTGTAGAGCTGGGTGATAGCGACAGTACCAAAAATAGTACAAGGATGCTAACTAACCACCGAGCAAGATGGATAATCCAATTCATTTGTCAAAAAATAAATAAATGTAAAAGATAATAATTAATGTTCTTAAAAAAAAAAAGGAAAAAAAAATTAGGACAAAAACCTATTGCACTGGAAATAGATCAGTGTTTTTTACAGTTGTTGTTCATAACCATTTAACAAACATTTTGTGCCTATAACATGGTACATGGTACATGGTACATTGAAATTAATCTCATTTATATTAAAATAATATGGTTATAAATAATGTTTGTAGATTAAAACTTTCCAAAAAAAAAAATTTTAGTAAATTACAAAATCTTCTCTGTGATTTGCCCCGGGAGTATTTTATTATTTTGTAATTTAATTTTTGACAATGTCTGATCAGTAGTCTCTGACTTATTTTTTTGTCCCCATAATATCATATAATTTATTCAGTCATTAATTTAATAAAATAAAACATCTGTCACTCATGTGAATAAAATAAATCTATATTCTTCTCATTTCTCTGAATTCTAAACGTGAAAACTTAGTGGTAAATTCTCTCAATCCGTTTCATTCAATTTCATAATAGGTGTATTTATATAAATCATATTAGGTACATTATTAAAAAAAAAAAAAACTCCTAATAGATTCATTGAATTGAATTCCAGTTGAAGCTCATTTTCAACAAAAAGAGACCAAAAAAAAAGAAAAAGAAACCAAGAAAATGAGAAGAAATTTCAGTTTTATGAGTTATTGGGTTAAATTTTAAATATAATAAGGATTAAATCAAAAGTTAGTTAAGTGCTTTTGAGTAAACCACGAAAATATTTACAAATAAGTTATTTTAACATACATGTTTTAATAAATTTTAAAATTAAAGACAAAATTTTTAATTTATAAAAATAACAAACAATAATATTAAATATTATCCAAACTAGAAATATTTCCATAAAACACACATTAGTGAAGTGTTCGTAATTTATCCAAAATAAAAATATATTACAAAGATGCACTGCTGATTCATGAAATTTTTAAGCAAAATTGGCCTTGTCTCCTCTAATCTACCTAATCCTATTTTATTGTTCCTGCATCCTGACACGTGCATTTTCGACAGATTCATTCGATTGGAAGTTCCTTCGGGGAAATGCAATGCATATACTTCCACAACCGCCCTGCACTTTTTTTTTTCCCAAGTTTGAATTTTTGTAATTTCAGAGATTCAGCACTTTGGTTTTGGTGTTAATAGGCTCCTAAGTACTGTAAGTTCTGAGCTCTGTTGTTTTTTTTTTGGCTGCTTCTTTCCTCTTAATATTCATCTGGAAGCTTGTTTTCATTTCTCTGCGATTCTTACCAAGAAAGTCTCTTCCTCTATCACTATTTAATGGGTAATGCTTTCTTTGCTTGGTGCATTTTGTTTTTGGTTATTTGAAGACAAGTTCGCTATTCTCAGAAGTTCAGAACCTTTAGATTAATGAAGTTCAGTTCTTTTTTTGGCTTAAAATTTCTGAAGAATTGGAAGTTTTTATTCATTAGCTTGTCTTCTGTGCTTAACCACTGTCAAATTTGTCTTTGCTATCATGCGATCCCTCTTTTGAATAATGTGCAGTATTCTCCCTTTTTATTCTGGCGTTCTGTTTGGAAATTGGGTCATATCCCAATTGCAAGATATGTATTGGAGAAGCTAATGAAGTTGATGATTGCTGTTTTTCTTTTCTTAAAATTTTTTGCCATCTTTACGGTGTCAAGTTTATAGGTACGGTTCTACAACTACTGTTAGCCTCTAGAGATTGTATGTACCGTTACACTTCTTGCTCACCAAATCTTTGAGATAAGTTCTTATTGGTGAGTTGAAATAATGTATCTGAAATTATATGCACTAATGGATCCAAATTTTCTGCACAAAAAGTTCAATATAATTCTGATCACTTATTTTCATTATGTACCTGGTTCAAGGAAGGAATGGCCAAAGTTCCTATATTATTGGTGGGTCTTTGGCTGCTTGGTAGCTGGACAGCCCCGTTGGATGCAGAATACATGAAGTATAAAGATCCAAAACAGCCAATCTGTACCCGGATCAAGGATCTTTTGACTCGGATGACACTTGAAGAAAAAATTGGCCAAATGTTGCAGGTTGAGCGCAAATATGTATCTGCAGATCTGGTGAACAAGTACTTCATTGGTTAGAAAGAATCAAACCATTCATTATTTTTTTTCTCTGTGCTATATGCATTCGATACGCTAATAATGAAAAGCATTCCGTATTTGCATGTCTGTCTGTGTAGGGAGTGTGATGAGTGAAGGAGGGAGTGTTCCAGCTCCCCAGGCTTCTGCAGAAATTTGGATCAACATGGTGAATGATTTTCAGAAGGGTGCTTTATCAACCAGGCTTGCAATTCCGATGTTTTATGGGATTGATGCTGTTCATGGCCACAACACTATTTACAAAGCAACTATCTTTCCTCACAATATCGGATTGGGAGCTACCAGGCAACTATCAAGCAACACACAAACACAGACACATAATTAATTTAAAATTTATAAGTGGATATATAAAACACTGAAACTTTTTGTTTCCACAGCTTTTTCTAATGCTAATTTAGTTACTGTTTTTCTTGTTCTAAAGGAAACAGATAACATTGAGTATATCTATTTTGCTGGCTAGGGACCCAGAACTTGTAAAGAGAATTGGAGTTGCGACTGCCCTTGAAGTTAGAGCAACAGGAATTCAATATGCTTATGCACCTTGTATAGCAGTAAGTATTTAAGATCAATTTGTTTACTCTCAATCTCATAGTTGTAATTAAAGAAATTATAGCTCTGGCACATACTGCTTATAGGTCTGTAGAGATCCAAGATGGGGTCGGTGTTATGAAAGCTACAGTGAAGATCCTAAACTAGTTCAAGTGATGACTCAAATCATAACAGGATTGCAAGGGGACATTCCTGCTAAGTTACACAAGGATGTTCCCTTCATTGGAAAGTAAGAAATTATAAAAAAGTAGCATTTAACATGAGATGATATAGAAAATAGCCAAAGGGTTGATAGGGTAATGAAGTTTCTTGCAAAAAACAACATGCTTCTTATTTTAGAGTTTAACATACTAAAAGACATTTCATCATATGCTCATAGTCCTGTCAGGATTTTCCAAAGCATTTATGTTTTTCTCTGCATAGGGAACAAGTTATAGCTTGTGCTAAGCACTATGTGGGTGATGGTGGAACAACCAATGGAATTGATGCGAATAACACAGTTATAGATAGAGATGGATTGATGAGAATTCACATGCCAGGATACTTTAGCTCAATAAAAAAGGGTGTAGGAACAATCATGGTCTCTTACTCGAGTTGGAATGGAGTGAAGATGCATGCAAATCGTGATCTTATTACTGGTTTCCTCAAGAATATACTCGGATTCAAGGTAAAACCATTGATCATCACTTGTGGCCTAGAAATTTAATGCTTGATCATATTTGCACAAGTAATTTAGAGCAACCCTGCAATTTTTGTGGATTATCCCAGGGTTTTGTTATCTCAGACTTCGAGGGTATTGATAGGATCACTTCCCCACCTCATGCAAACTTCACTTATTCTGTTCTAGCAGGAGTTTTGGCTGGAATTGACATGGTAGGTCAGGTAGATGTGTTTGTATGCGTTACCTAGTTTTCATCTATTGAGGACATGTACTATCATAAATTTTGTCTTAATTGCAGTTCATGATTCCAAAGTACTATACAGAATTTATAGATATTCTAACAATGCTGGTGAAAAATAAAATCATTCCCATGAAGCGAATCGATGATGCAGTGCAAAGGATTTTGTGGGTTAAGTTCAGGATGGGTCTTTTTGAGAACCCGTTGGCTGATTACAGCTTGGTTAAACATCTGGGAAGCCAGGTCTGAAATTTCAAACTTTTCTTTTGCCTTAAAAATCCCAATTCCTCAAATGCAGGCAGCAATGACCCTTTAGCTTTTCTCACAAACTAAACAGGAACATAGAGAACTGGCAAGGGAAGCTGTAAGAAGATCACTAGTCTTATTAAAAAATGGTCAATCTGATGATATTCCACTATTACCTCTTCCTAAAAGGGTGCCAAAAATACTTGTTGCTGGAAGCCATGCAGATAATGTAGGTTATCAATGCGGTGGCTGGACCATTGAGTGGCAGGGAATCAGTGGCAACAATCTTCTTAAAGGTAATATTGATTTTCATTGTTCAAACTTGAACTTTCTTATTGTAATGTAGCTGCAGCTATTATTCATTTGCACCTTCATATAAGCAGGGACTACAATTCTCAGTGCTATTGAAAACACTGTTGATATCGAGACTGAACTGATCTACAAGGAGAACCCTGATACAGAATTTATTAATTCCAATGAATTCTCCTACGCTATAGTTGTTGTAGGGGAGCATCCTTACGCCGAGATAGATGGTGACAGTATGAACTTAACAATCCCGGACCCAGGCCCTGAGACCATCACAAATGTTTGTGGGGCTATAAGATGTGTGGTTATCCTAATCTCCGGTCGCCCTGTTTTTATTGAACCCTATGTTGCTATGATAGATGCTCTTGTTGCTGCTTGGCTTCCGGGAAGTGAAGGTCAGGGTGTGGCTGATGTTTTGTTTGGTGACTATGGTTTTACAGGAAGGCTTCCAAGGACATGGTTTAAAACTGTTGATCAATTGCCTATGAATGTTGGAGATCCTCATTATGATCCCCTCTTCCCGTTTGGATTTGGCCTTTCTACAAAACCATCTAATAAGGTCATTTATTCCGCGTAATTAGCATAAAGGATAGCATATTATAATCTAGATTGATTTGCATAGTTAGTAGCCAAAAAAAAAAAAAAAAAAGGCATAAAATGAGAAGTCTACAAAATTTTTTCATGCAATTTTCTTATGTGATCCAATTTCCAAAATTATTTATATAAAATTACAAAAGTTCAAAAACTATCATAAAACATTTCCAGAATGGCAGGAGTGTTGAGAAATGTTAATATGATTACGTGAACCAAAGGTTTTCATAATTTAACTTACATCATTGATGAAAACAAATGTTTCCTTTTTATCATGGTTGAGTTGATCTTCATATCACACAAGCAATAATCACAAAGTGTTTAAATTAAAATGATCGGGCAGTGAGTGACTTGAATAGTATATTAAAAGTCTTTTAAGTCTGAATTTTTTGAACGTGAATGTATTAAAAGAGAATCACAAAGTGTTTAGGAGAGAGTTCTGAAGTGATGGAAGGCTGGTCTAACTCACTGGAGGATTAAAGAGATAACTTTGACAAAATGTATGCAATTAATAACTACATTTATTCTTTGCTCCCACCGCTTTTAAATTGGATTTCTGCCTAAGTGAATATGAATGATCAAGTATTATTTATTGCTGATGCATTATCATAATATTTTTAACTACACATGTATAAAATATAAGCGCACAAAGGAATTCAATTATTGCATTCCTCACATTATGCAACCATTAAAACTTTTCTTCATAAAATTATACATAGCAATTGAAATTTCACCCATGTTTTTTTTTTTTTCCATTTTGTCTAGGAGGGAAAGGAGTTGGGATTCAAACACACCACCTTTAGATACCTAATTCTTAAGGCACATTAAATTGCAATCCATGCATAGCAGTAACTCCAATATGATGTTATATAGATTATGTTATGCATCAACAGAATGACAAACTTGTGCAGAAATATATTTTACCAAGGTTTTTGCTTTCCTATGCACTCTCTCTTTTTTGCAAGCTTGTTTAAAAATTTAAACTTTTGTCAATTTTTTTTTACAATTTTTGTAATTTTTTTTTATAAAATGTTGCAATTTTATGCGGACTTTATAGGTAAAAAAATAAATAAAAAATTACAATTTTATCATCAAAGTTGTGACACAATTTTTTCAAATATTTACTACTTCTTAAGGAAAAATTATAACCTATTATGAGCTAATTGAGGAAAAATATGAAAATGTTTCGTAAAACTTTACTTCTGTACAGAAATTTCTTAGTGCTGTTGGAAGTAAAACCCAAATCGCAGGTTTACATCAAACATGGAAATCTCACCATTCATAGTAAGACAATGATACAATTGACCCTTGGAAACCCCGTATCTAACACGGAAGTCTCGCCATTCATAGTAAGACAATGATATACTTGACCCTCGGAAACCACATATTTTAAGATTTGTATCGTGGTCAAAAGGAAACCACAGTCCCATAATCCTAGCCAAGGATAACAATTATATCCGGATATAAACAGATGGATATTTATTTCATGGATCAAATTTAAATTAGATATATTATTTAATGGTTTAAATTTAGATTTATTTATTGAATATTTAATGAATTTTAGGTTTCTTTTGAATATTACATTAAATTCATAAATAAAATACTTCGCAATAAACCAATAATTATTAATAAAAAAAATAATTTTATACTTTCTTTTTCAGTCATGAAAAATTTTACAATTATATTTTTGCAATTCAAATAAGTATTTAATAGGTTTTCAAGTCGGGTCCTATAAAATCCTCAATAAATTTGAGTCTTTAACAAATCTAAGGTGATGGGCCTTTAACGGATCCTGTTAGGCCTACCCAGATTCCCTCTACTGCCATCCCTAATCCTAGCAAGTCACAAATCCACTGCTTCACTAGTGAAACTGGTCGTCAGCCCCCGCCACTAACAAATCATGTCATTGCTTTTTCTTGTTTGAAGGAGATTGTTAGAAGTGAGAAAAGGTTCACATTTTCTTTTGTAATTGGGCCTAGTAAATAAGTCCAGTATAGGTTAGCCCATTTTGTAAGTAGCTTAGCTGAGTCAAGCAGCTGCACACTAATTACACTTCTCTTTGGCTTGTTAGGGTCAAAAATCGTTAGGCAACTACTAGAAGTGCTGGCCATGCAATTGTGATGATCATCTTTTGCATGGATAATGATATCTCAGAGCTCTCTCTCTTCCTGTCAACATATCCTCTCCATTCTTTTTCTCTATTCTTCTTCTTGGTTCTTATCTTCCTCAATTATTTTCTTTGAATTTCTGTACTATAGCAACTGGTGTCAATAGCCTCGACCATGGTACTAGAAGGAACTACCACCAGAACTCAACGGGAACTAGTTCAATAGCAGAAAAACCTAGAATATGTAGAAACTAAGCTGGATTTGGGGTTGGCTCAGCTTATTGAATGAATTCAGGATATGGAAGAGCAACTGTCCAACTCTGTTAGCAATGAATTAAAGGAGATCAAGGGAATTTTGGCAAGCTTGGAACTCAAAGGGCCTTTCTTAAGGTTTGATAAACAATTGAACTCACCTTATCCTCATTTGAGTTCATTTCATAGGAGTAATTAGGATTCTTATAATTCTAGTTGTTCTTCCAAACTGGATTGTCCCAAATTTGATGGATATGGCTTCGAAGGCTGGCTGTTGAAGTTGGAACAATTATTCAAGTCTGAGCAGGTTGTTGAAGCTGCCAAAGTACATACTGGTGATGCTGAGCTTAGATGAAAAAGCCTTGTAGTGGCATCAACACCTTATGAAAAATTGCGGGGAACTTCAAGCAATCATTTGGCCTTTTTACCTACAGGAAATGAAGGAGAGATTCACCAATTATAAGTTTGCTGATCCAATGGCAGACTTGGTGTATTTGAAGCAACGTGGAACTGTGAAGGGGTTTTATGAAGAATTTGAAGCCATCTTAACTTCTTACAACTCTTAGATAAGTATGCCCTGAGTATATTTTTAGCAATTTGAAGGAGGATACCTCTCAAGTGGTAATATTATTACAACTCGATTCTCTAAATAGTGCTTTAAATCTAGCTAAATAGATTGAATCTATCATGTACAAAATTCCACACAATCCAAATCCTACATTAAATATTGCTCACCATCTCACAATCAGCGTTACCCTTACCCGCCTTAGTTTCATGTTGTAGCACAACTGCCCTATTCCTAGGCCCCGAATTCATTATTTTCACCCAAACACCAACCCTTACCTTGATTATTACCTATTCCTAAGACACCACCCACTCTCATTACCATTAGACTTCTAGTTCTTCTATCCATCTCAAACACTTTAACCAACCTGTTATTAAACCCGGAACTAAAAAGCTTAGCCCATCTGAAATGGATGAGAGAAGGAAAAAAAGCCTATGTTACTAGTGTGGTGCTAAGTACTCTTATGGCCACAAGTGTGTTAAGTTTCAAATATTCCAATTGTTGTTTGAAGGTGGTGAGTAGGAGGAGGTGGAGATAGAAGAATTTTCTAATTGTATTGACTCTCAAGAAAGCATAGTTTCTGAGGGTGAACTTTTAAACAAACTTGTATTCTCTTTAAATGCCATAATGGGTTCCAAACTATGACAATAGTAGGATTAGTAAATGGCCATACCCTATCTATACTCTTAGATTCTGTAAGCACACATAACTTCATTGATAATAAATTTATCAAATCCATTGGCTGGCCTATAAAGGGAGGCACCGAAGTTCCTATCACAAAAGCCAATGGAGAAAGAATGTGGACTCAGGGCACTTGCCCATATCTATCTCGATGTTCTAACAACTCTAACTGCCTGACTGATTTCATGATCCTACCCCTCAAAGGTTGTGATATAATTCTTGGGGTTTAGTGTTCAGTTACTTTAGGGCCTATTTTATAGAACTTTCAAGGCTCACCATGCAATTCCAATAGGAAAAGTAGTGGATCGCCTTGCATGGAATTCAACCAGGCACATTACATTGGGCTACCAAGAAAGAATCCCAAAAACTCTTACACACTATTTGTTGCAATTCTCATAAGGTCCTTTGTGCTATAGCTCTCACTGAATAGAGCCAAGGCCAACTTTAGCTAATGCCATTGGATATTGAGATGCCTGAGAAACACCCTGACCTTGTGGCTCTTATTCATGAATTTGAAGGCATATTTGAATATTCTAAGGGACTACTTCCCAGTGGGCCCTATAATCACAGAATTCCCTTAAAAGATAAGGGAGCTTCTGTCAAAATCAGACCCTATAGATACGTTGCTACTTAGAAGGATGAATTAGAGAAACTTATCGCTGAAATGTTGGACTCAAGTATCACAAGAAATAGCACAAGTTCCTTTGCATCTTTTGTGGTAATGGTGAAGAAAAAGAATGACACTTGGAGACTTCGTGTTGATTACATGCAATTAAACCAACTCACCATTAAGGATAAATTTCCTATTCCTATTGTTGAAGAGTTATTGGATGAATTAGTTGGTGCTAACTACTTTACTAAGTTTGATTTAAGGGTAGGTGTTATGGGTATTTTTTGGATTGGATGAAATGGACTGGTAGAGGCCCAACGGACCAACTTAGTGGAAAAGGGTCTGGCCTTTTCTAGAATGAAGTCACAGGAACTAACTAGCAGGTCACCTAGTGTGAGCTCGAGATGTCAAGCGATCCTAGGTTATCGAGTGAGCTACCCCCAAGTATAAGTACAGAGTGCCAAAATCCAGTTAGCAGTCTGAGACATGCTTCCAACAGCAAATCAGCCCTCAAAGACTGATAATGATTTGCCCAGCATTTATTACCTAATGCCTGGCATTTATTGTCCATAGTGGTGGAAATGATAGTTTTGTAATTTATCAAATTACACTTGTACCCTCACTACCTTTACAAATAGGAGGAGAATTCATTGTAATAGAGAGAGAGAGTGAAAAATATATGTAGAAACTCTGCTAAAATAGCGAAAGAATATTTGTGTTGTAGCTCTACTAATCTGAATAGAGAAACAAAAGCACAACAGTAAATACAAACCATCATGGACGTAGGGGTCATATTGACTTTAGTCGAATTATGTAAAAAATCCTCTGTATTCACCTTGTTCTTCCCGCTCTTGTTGTTTTCTTGCATTTTTATACTTCTTACAACAATTTGTTGAACAAGAACCTTTGGTTGATCGATTACCAAAATTGATCGTCAATAGTAGGGTACCATCAAATTTTAATGTGTGAAGCAGATGTTCATAAAACTTCTTTTAAAACCTATGAGGGCCACTATGAATTTAGTTATGCCATTTGGGTTAACTATTTCCCTAAATACTTTTCAAAGCTTGATGAATAGCATTTTCAAGCATATTTTAATGAAATGGGCTTTAGTATAATTTGATAACAATTGGTGTATTTTAAGGATTGGGATACTAATATGAGTCACCTAAAGACAATCATGGAAATCTTTCAATGGAATCAACTCTCGGTGAATATAAGTATTTTTTTTGCTACTAAAGAAGTAGAATATCTAGGTGACAACTATTGAGAGTGATAAATATAATACCGAACTACCTTGTTTATAGCAGTGGCGATTGCCGGTTGAACCATAGAGATTTGTGATTAATTTCAGTGTGTTCATAATAGGATATAGGGGTTGGATATTGATTAACTAAGAATTGGAATTAAACAAATAGTATAGACATAAGCAAACAGAATTGAAGATAAAGGGGAAATCAAATGAGAAAAGCTTCAATCTAAAAGATTCTTGCAATTAATTTAGTGACTGATCATTGACATTAACTTTTCATTCCCTTTCTAACCATTTAACCAAGAATCTAATCAAGCCTTGCACCTAATTAATTCTTGTTAAGTTCTTTCTAAATTGGCCAACCAAGCACAACATTTGATTAACCCTTATTGTTGAATCGATTTAAGCTCAACACTTTAATCAATTTACCAATAACATTGTAGCAAATTAATTAATTACTCCAAATTCTCTAGGATAATTGACCCGCACCAAACATTTACACTAAATTTTGTAATACTTCTTTGAATACAACATTAGTAGTTACATTATTATCCTCCTTGTCTTGTCTATGAATGAGAATTTTAAGTTTTTCTCTATTGGTGACTCTTGAAATCGCAATATATAGTTGACCATGACTGAATACTAGCCTTGACAGATGCAGTCCAACTTTTTTTAGTGATTGCCCTTACTTTTATTTATAAACATTGCATATGAGATAGTGATTAGAAATTGTATTTTTTGTAATTTGAAAGACCGTTTTGATTGTGATGGACTTAGCACCATGCTTGGAATCAAAATTTTGCTTCCGACTTTAATACTTGTCAACACTTCTACTATAGAGACATGATATGCTAATTGAGTCATGATTAACTTTATACCATTATATAGACTAGATGATTGGTCAATGTTTCTAATGAGCATGATTGGTACTCCAACTTTTATTGTGACCTTGTGGTTTGGCAATCTAGAACATTGAAGTGCATTTAGAACCTTAAGGGTTAACATATCAATTTGATATAACCTGTTTAAGCTTGCTTTGCAAACGAAATCTAAACTTAGATATTCTTTCTCCTCAACATCAATTTGGGACATGTATAAATTACCATCTTCCACAATGGTGAGTTTGGGTACAAGTATATTAGATTTAAGTAATGCTTCCTTGCTACATTGTTTGCCTACCAAAGATGGATATGTTGCATGAACAACTACCTTGATTAGATTTAAGGACTCAATTATCAGAAAATCATTTGCTATTTCTATTTCCATTTCCCCATCATTGGTTTCTCTAACTTTTCCATCACCAATGTTAAGAATCCACTCAAAGAATTCTTTGAGTTTTATCTATTCAAATGTGTTAGATGACAATGAATCTAGGCGCATATTCTTTGTTAGCTTCTAGACATGACAAGAATCCCACAAGTAAGATGATTTTAACATTACATTGACAATATGAGGACAACCTGCTCTTGGCATAACAGGATGAATTTGTTAGAAATCACCTCCAAATACAATAATAGTTTTCCCACCAAAAGGAATTAAATAACTTTATGCATTGTCAAATTGAAATAGGTCTCTTAAAGTTTTCTCATGTACTTTAAAGTATAATTTGTGTACCATCAATGCTTCGTCCTAGATTATAAGATCAATTTTCTAGAGTAACTTTGCTTGTGGGTTACCTTGTCTTATGTTACAATTTGAGTCTTCATTGATATCTAGAGGAATTGAAAATTTAGAGTGAGCAGTATGATTGTCGAGCAGAAGAGTGGAAGCAATATCACTTGATACCATAGTTGGAACAATTTTTCCTTCAGTTTGTCATTGAATTCAACAGTGTGGACACTTTATCTTTCAAAGCTTCTTTATCATAATTCAACTCTTTAGCAATTAAATTGTTCCCAATTAGAATGATCTCACTTATATTAAGGACTTTCATTGGAAGGGAATCAAGTAATCTTCTTCCATTCTTTTGTGGAATCTTCTTAATCTCAGCAAGAGCTAAATATTGTAGTTGCTTATCTATAAGGATCAAGTCTTCATTGACATAAATATTATCAGTGAATAGAACTTTGCATATATGAGGAAAAAATGTAAGATGTAAAATCCAACAACTAATTCAATTATGAAAATAAAGAGTATAGTTATCACAATGAACTATTTACCTTGTTGTTGTAGTGCACTCCTTTGTACGTACAACAAATCCTCTATGAAAAACTCCCAGGTGTCTTTCCACACAACCTTAGGCTTAGAAACACAATTGCAAAATAGCTTTGTGGTGAAGAGTTTCCTCAATGATTGGCCAGAACCCTATAATGATGCTTCTTTGATTGCAACAACATACTCTGCATTATCATCAAGTAAACCCAAAGCATAGCAAGCCTCCTTGAAAGTTTTGTGAACAATGCCATTAACTGTTCTAATGTCCTTATAACACATTGGTCCTTTCACTTTGTTCAATAAGATTCACAAGTAGAAAAGCTCACTAGTTAAAGGTGGAACAAAATTAATTCTATCGATTACTAACCCATATTTCTTCTTAATCCACCTCCAAATATCTTCCTTGTATAGATATTGTAATGAGAAATTCATATAAGTTAGTTTTCAAGCTTTTGGATCATCCTTGTTCTTTTCTATCCATGTAGTGAACATTTTTTTCTTAATTTGATTGTTTGTACACTGTTTCATCAATGGAGTCATTGTCATTTACAACTATGAATTGTTCATCAGGAAGATGGAATATCAATCTCTCAACTAGGGGCTGCCTAAAATGTATATCATATCTAGAGATTCACTAGCATGCTTAACAAGCAAATACATACCTACAATCATAGTAGGCTTTATCTTATCAATTTGTTCCATTGTTTCACCTGTCATTTTCACATGTTACAATGAAGTTGTGACTCTATCATACCCTTTTGTTGATATATTTGAAAAGATATTTGATTGATGTCCCTTGGTCACAAGCCTCAACATTGATGTGGGCTTGATATGAAGTAATAAGGCTAGATTGTATAGTAAATGAATCGATTGTCAACTAAATATGATTTTTCTCTAAGGTTCTTCCATTATCTCTTATCAAATAAATGAGGTCTCCATTATCATCTACACTTACTATTTCAACATATTTCTTTAGGAAGTGTTTGTTGCATCTTTTATTCTCCATGCAAGCAGATTTGTGATTAAAATTGCCACATGGCCGATGAACCATAAAGTTTTTCACCATTTCATCAAGTAAAGGTTCCATCTAAAAGTCTGGAATCTTAGTAGATATAATTCTATTGACATCTTCTAAATTGTGAATTTTATCTTTAGGAGATATGAAAATTATAATGTGTGCATGCAAGAGACATCTCTGTTGGAATTCAACTTGTGTACATTACTAAAATAAAAATGTATTTTAATGAAGTTAGAATGTATTGATATAATGATATAGAAATATACAAGTATGAAAAAACATTAGGAAAAACAAATCATGTTAAGTAGACTTGCTCTGAATTTACCAAAGAATGAACCTTTTTGCAAGTCATTCATCAGGTATCAAAGTTTTATTTTGAAAACTCTACATATAAGGTCAGCATGATTAGAAGGCTTTAGTCCAAGAACATTAATAATTTTGATGATCTCTATCCAATTTGGATTGCATGTGAAAGTGAGAAAATGTTAGAAAAACCAGCCCATCGGTAGATTGTCATGGCATCATGGTAATTTTGCATAAGATATCTAGCACCACTAGTAAAACTTGAAGGCAATATTATTCTTTTCACTCTAGATGATGCATTAGTCTCTCCTTGTATCAATGCATCACTAAACCCACTATACATGTCAACATGTGGATTCTTTTGGTTATTCCTTATATAACCAATAGTGTAAGTATCACTACAAATTGTTGTAGAAGCCTTCATGAATTCATCAATAAAGAAAAACATTCAATCGATCCTATAATCTAAATGCAAAGAATTCTCTCAAGGTTAACCTACACCTCTTCTTGGCTAAAGATTGTACTAATTTATGATAGGATATGTTAACTCTACACCCATCTTCAGCATAAGGAAAAATAAGTGGGTATTGCAAAGCTAGCTATAGTGGATATAATTCATTGATATGTTGCACTTTACCACTTCTTGACACAATTATAATATCCCTTCTAAAACCATCAATACCACAAACGATTAGAACTACAACCTCACCTATTATGGGGGTGTTATAATTTTGATCATATTTGGCTCTTGTATTTATAAGTTTTGAGCTTGACATTTAGCAAACTGTCCTCTTCAAATCTATCTCTTATCATGTAGAAAGTTTGGACTAATGGGTTGACCTAATCAAGCATACTTCTTAGATTATTAATGATTGTAAGATCAATATCATCATGTTCACCTTGATTGTTCTTGCAATTAACATAAACATATAAATTAAAATGTAAGTTTCAAAAGATCTTATTGGCAAGACATATAGAAGTTATAGTTAGAATGTTTACCTCAAAAATAGATAATCGAATGTCGACCTCATTTTAGGTGTCATAAATATATATATAAATAATTGTGAGAAACGAGGAGGACCTCTCCCTTCATTCGGTAACAAATTACCAATGTTATGGTAATTTTGTCCAAAGATCCTAAATACATAAGGTTCAGGCAAGTGATTCACAAACTTATCCACTTTCCTATCCATTGAGGTGAATGAGAACATTGAATTGTATATCCATATGTGCTATTTGAAATTTTTATTTTTTTGGTGATTCCTTGTCAAGAAGTTGTTTGAGATATGCCAATGGATCTTTCATGAAAGGTAATTCAACTTTTCCTTGAGAACAATAAAGAGTAAATTTAGGTCTTTGTACTTTTTTTGACTTAGTTGAACATTTTTCATACTGCATTTGAGCACCACAAAATTCACATTGATATATTCATTCACCAATGTCTGGATAACCTAAAGAACCATAAGGAAGTAATATAAAAAACTTACACTATATATTAATATGAAAACTTAATCAAGTAAGAAAGATTAAAAAAACTAACCTTGAGTTGAATAATATTCATATTGATATCTAGGCCTTCATCAAGAGTAGGGATGTAGACATCATCTAAAATTATCATATATGAAAAACCAAATTAATTTAGTATGTTAATTTAATAAGTCAATGTGAAATTTGATGAAAGTTAAAATTAAAATTCCATACCAAGAACTATTGCCAAGTACACTGACCATTATCATTATCATTCATATCTATTCCACTATTTGGAAATTGGAGAGACTGACAAAGAAAATTTCGTGGTGATGAAGAGCAAATTAGATCCATTGTTAGTTGACTAGAAGATGGTTGATCTCCATTTCTATCATCACCAGTCAATAAACTTTTGTTTGATGTATCTAATGAAGCATTCTTCTTATTTAGATAATTTGAGTTCCTTCTATTCCATTGGGATCCATTAAAACATCACTTATTATTGAATGTAAACATTCTTTTGAGATGACAAAGACACAAATGTACTAATCTTATATCAAAATGAAATTTAAATTTAATTCTAAGAAGTGACTTTATCACTTACCATGGATTAAGTTGAATTGGTTTTGGAGATTTTTTGCATATTCAGTTATATCTTAAAGATGAGGTCTTTTACACTTTGAATGTTGTCCCTTATTTGAGTTAAAAGGTTTTTTATCTTGTCTCCTGGAAGAATAGAAGGAATTCATAGAAGAATGCATTGATCCAAAACAAATGCTGCTTTGGGATGTTTTATCATTCATGATTAGGAGTTCAAGTTAACCACATTTACATTCCTTTCATACAATAAAAAAATTAACATTAGCAAAAGTAATATATAAATTGCTTGCTCAAAAAACTGAATGTGTATATATATATATAATTACCCCTAAAAATTCTACAATGCAATACAAAAGTTATAAACAATTATATTGTCAATCTTAGTAGAAACAAAATAGTTGTTATTTTCATCAAAATTTCCTAACATTGTGATATAAAATACATGAAGATGATTCCTTTTGTCCGAATCATTTTAACATTAGTATCTTAGACCGACATGACCTTGCTTCTTTAGGAGAATATTCATTCTCCAAGTTATTTGAACTACACATAATTAGACACCTACATAATCTCAAATGTTAGAAAATTATAAGATCAAGATAAAATAAAACCAACTCATTTCTAGTTTTACCTTTACATACACTCATATCATTATCTCTTGAAGTAATTTTTTTCATGTTGGCAAAAGTAGATAAACATTTTATTGAGATTTGTTAAACAAAAAAATCAAATCGGATATGAGAATTATAGTAGCATAACACAAAGCACTTAAAGATTTGAAAGTCCGATATGTCTCTAGTTCCAACGTAGATCTACCATTTTATCTTTGCTCTTCAGTTTCAAGACTGTTAGTTAAGTTGTATGTTTGATTTTCTATTTTAAGGCTATACTATTAGATGATCAAGTGATTAATAGGAATTCATAAATTAAAGTCACAAACTACAAAGAGACAAGAAAATCAAACTAAGCAGTTTAGGTTGAGATCTTCTCTATTATGCACAACTTGACCCTCTTGGTTAACTTTTCTCTTATATAGGCAAAATTATAGTGTTCAAAGAGATTGAGAATGATAGAAGCAATGAAGAGAGAAGAGAAAATTAATGAATAAGTTTTGATTGTCCTTTCATGTATTTCCTCATGGCATTCAAAAAAAAAAATGCAAAAATCATACCCATAATGATCAAGTCATGTATGGGTTGAACTGAGCCAAAGGCTATAATTGAAAGGCTTCCAATTAGGCCTTGCTTCTATTCAGGATTATTCAGAGAGAGAAGTAGTGGAAAAGAAGCTGATAGGTAAGGCATGTCAACTGGATTATGAACATCAAATAATGGTGACTTTGGAAAGATGGTAGGGCTTGAGCTAGAACTGCTTAGCCAATTGGCACTGCTTTTAGCTGCAGAATAGATTCCAACTTTTGAATTTTGTTCTTCGCCATCATAGTTGAATTGTCCATGTAATGTTGCTAGTTTTGCATAGTGGCCATTTGGATGGTTCATGAGTTCATTGTGCATGCCTATTTCAATGATGTAGCCACCACTTGTAAGAATTTCCTATATTGGACTACTATAGTTTAATATTTATATTTAAATTGAATTATTAGAATCTCATAATAATAATATTGTAAAATATGCTAATTAAAATGTGATTATGTTATTAGGCCTAAGTTGACATTTAGACCAATAGTGGACTGTAGTGGTGTGAGTCTTATAACTGGGCCAATGATGATAAGTGAATTGGCCTAATAAGGTTGCAACAAGGCAAGTCCCTACTCACACTTGCCTTATTGATGATACAAACTATTTTCATCTCACTCTCTCTGTTAGGGCATGTGAGGAGTGTACTTGATTTGGAGATTTCGCGTTCATGGATTTACATTTAATACTAGGTATGTATATAATTTCTGAAATTCATTATTTTGTACAAATTTAGATGTTTTGTGGCATGATGTAGAAATCTAGTTATTAGCCATTATTTTCTACCAATTCTTACAATTGGTATTAGAGCCAATTTTTTTTTCATGTTGTAAAGCTTAAATTTATACAAATTTTATTTAGAAATTTTATGTGATTAAACTGTTGGATGATCCATAATTTATAATAAGAAATGTTATGGATTTTTCATATGAAATTTTTTAACTTTTCTGTATTATTGTATTGCCTAATTTGATTATGAATTTTGTGAATTTTGAGATGAAATCATGAATGGGATTGTTAGCCTTAGAGTGACAATTGTTAGCCTTGAAAAGTTGTTTAATCAAGACACTCTAAGCTACACATTGATTTTAATGTAGAAAAACAAATTTTAGACATTTCTATTTGATGATATAAAAATATATTTGTTTCATTATTTGTTACTAATTTCTATTTGATTTTAG
>JANHAO010004519.1:0-24074 GCA_026873985.1 Saraca asoca | reverse complement strand
ATCCATATGCATCCGGAGAATGCGGATGCTCACCGTAGTTAGTTTGATCAATGCTGGACTGGCGGTGATGCTGGGAGCTGAAATCGTCGTCGCCGGTGGGTGGTTGTTCGGTGAAGTCATCGGAACGAGGAAATGAGGACTTGTAACGCTGAGAAGAGAGATTGGGGTCATAACCCATAAAGTTATCATCGTCGAAAGGCGGTGTAGTGGGTGATTGATGAAGTTGGTCGTCTCCGTCGTTACCGAACGAATCGAAGGACGCCATTTTGTGAGATTTGAGGTCTGTGTTGTGTGTTAGTCTTTCTCCCGTAGATGTGGGTGAGATGGAGAGGGAGGGGATTTTGTCCAAGATGGAGAACGCTGGGTTCGGATCAAATGTCTCTCTCTGTTTGACGAACAACCATGAGAGTGACGAGAGAGCGTATTTTGATTCAAACGTCCTTAAATATAATCTGATTCCAACATGCAGCCTTATTCTTTACAACATATAAATAACACTCCACTTTATTTAATTAAATATTTTAACCTCTCAACTTATTCTTTATAATAATTACACTAAAAACACTTCTTCCTAGAATTATTCTTTTTAATTTTATTTCAAATACGCATACTCATGTATTTATTCATTAATTTTACGTTAATGTAATATAAGCTTTTATAATCAACTAGATGTATTATAACAATGTGTGATGTTGAAAAATTAGGTTAATTTCTATACTTATATTCATTAATTTCTAGTAAAAAATAATAAAAAATTGAGTTTTAATTTATGTACAACTGTTTTATTCCACATGACAGACAATGAATTATTGTGTCATAAACTAAAATTAGTCGGTCAAAGTCTCACATAAGTTATTTATAATCACTAACTTTTTGTTTGAAAGTATAAGGATACAAAAAAAAAATAAATCAATTTTTATAAATGAGAAAAGTAATAAAGTATTTATAAATGAATTGAATTCTATTTTATATCAATTTTCTCTTTTGAAAATTTTTATAGTGTGGATTTAATCTTTCACTAATATAAACATTCTGTACGAGGATTCTTTTAGAATAAAATTGGCATAACTTTTGAGTTTATAAAGAGATTTAAAATATTTTACATTGAAAAATTAAATCTATATAACTATTTATTGATATTAAGAAGATAAAAATGTTGTTTTATGAAGGGTAAGCTTGTCTGTTGAAGAGGGGAAAGAGACGACGGCGATGGGCAAACCAGACAACTCGTAAGCCTGCCAAATAGGTCGGATTACGTGTCACACGATAAGAAAAGAGAATCTTCCATATCTTGCCACGCAAACAGAGGCCTTAGGACGTGCAAGCCTATAGCGTCGTTTTGAAGTCAATTACTTTTCTTCTCCTTTATCCCTTGTTCGGTGTTTCTTCCACCTTCAGAAGCCGAGGACTGTCACGCTGAGACCCGAACCAATGGCGGATCGCTTCTTTCCAAATCCGATGCCCGACTTCGTACCAGAAATGGCATCTTCAACTCTGCAACAAACACAAGAAGCAACGGCTGCCGGTGCTGGTGATTCACTCATGAAGCTACTTGCCATGCCTTACGCGCCTCTCTCTGAGCGATTCAAACGCGCTGCTTTGGACCTCAAAGAAACCGTACTCATCCCCAGTCACCGACCCATCTCTGTTTTCTTTGTTTACGCTCAAATTCTTAGATAACCCATCAAGTTTCTGTGGTTTTGTGTCAGTTAGTGGTAGAGACGTGGGGATTGTCTGGACAGCGCATAACGGACTTCACTCTCTATTGCGGAGTTCTGGGAACGGCTCTTTTACTCTTCAAGTCTTACCAAGTGACCAACAACAAGAATGATCTCAATCTCTGCTCTCAGATTGTCAAGGCCTGTGATTCTGCCTCTAGAGGTTCTAGGTTGTTTCATTTTCCTATCCAACTTCTGGATTGTTGTGTATTTTTTTAAGTTTAGGTCATGTAGGACGCACAAGATTTGAATTTTGAATTAATAACAGGGATGTCACCTTTATATGTGGACGTGCTGGTGTTTGTGCCCTTGGGGCTGCGGGGGCAAAACATGCCGGTGACGAGCAGTTGCTCAGATACTATTTAGCTCAATTTGAAAAGGTGTTGTTTTTTCCCCTTTCCTTTCCGCATTTTTTCTCTGCTCTCAAGGCGATGTAAGAGGAGTTGGGGAAAAGAGAAGTTTAAGCAGAATAATGTTAGGCGTATTCTATTCATGATTATTGGAGTTGAATTGATGCTCATATTAGTCTCTGTGTCATGCAGATTAAGCTGCCAAAAAATCTTCCTGATGAGTTGCTATATGGAAGAGTTGGTTTCTTATGGGCATGTTTGTTCTTAAACAAACACCTTGGTCAGGGGACAATTCCGTCCACCTATACTGTGAGATTGGCCTCTTAAGTCATTTTTGTCTATTTGATTTTGCTATCTGTTGGAGTTGGACAAAAATTTAGCATGGCTATATTTTTAAAATGTTTTCAGGCACCGGTTGTGGATGAAATCATCAAAAATGGAAGAGCAATTGGTAGGAAAGGAAGATGCCCTCTGATGTTTGAATGGTATGGAGAAAAGTATTGGGGTGCTGCGCATGGATTGGCTGGAATTATGCATGTCTTGATGGACATGCCATTGAAGCCAGATGAGCTTGAGGACATCAAGGGAACTCTTAAGTACATGATAAACAAGCGCTTTCCAAGTGGAAACTATCCAGCTAGTGAAGAAGATAACAAGAGAGATGTTCTTGTGCATTGGTGCCATGGAGCTCCAGGGATCGCCCTCACACTAGTCAAAGCAGCTAAGGTGAAAATTTGTTGCTAGAGAATTTCACTTAATTGACATTTTTGTTTCAGATTATATCTGTTGATATTATAGCATAATTACCAGAAACACGTATAGGATTGTGGTGCGTGCTGCTCTTAACTGATTTAAAAAACTCAGGTTTTTGGAGATAAGGAGTTCTTGGATGCAGCTGTGCATGCAGCAGAGGTGGTGTGGAAACGTGGTCTGCTAAAGCGTGTTGGGATTTGCCATGGGATCAGTGGGAATGCTTATGTTTTCCTGTCACTCTACCAACTGACTGGGAATATAAAGTATTTACACAGAGCAAAAGCTTTTGCTTGCTTTTTACTTGATAGAGGCCAAAAGCTAATATCCCAAGGAGAAATGCATGGAGGTGATAGACCTTATTCTTTGTTTGAAGGCCTTGGAGGTATGGCTTATCTCTTTCTGGATATGGTTGATCCTTCCCAAGCTAAGTTTCCCGCTTATGAACTCTGAGAATATGTATATTATGATATTATCATACGAGGGAGGTGTTAGTTTGTAACTTGTTGAAAAGAGAAATAAAAGGAAGAGCTTAGGTTGTTTCTGGATTCTGAATATATGAGAATAAGCGAGTATGCGAGATTTTAGTCAGTTGAGGTTTAGGTGCACAATCGATGTGGGTTGAGTACTTTGTCACTTTTATTTCTTCGCAAAATTTTTAATTAATCCATAATCAAAACATCATCTTGCAGTTTTGAAATTCTAGTATGCTCTTCGCAAAACAGTCTTTATTATAGATCCCAACCAAATACAACTGAAGGAGTAGTCTAGAATTTATTAGTACTTCCCAAGTAAGTCTTAGATATCATACCAACATAACATACTCCCTTATTCACATCATACGACATTAAAGTATCAGCCATTATTTAAGCCAGGTGCTCAATGATCAGACACTTTGTTTGTCAAGGAAGGTGATGATGAACTGATTGACCTTCTCAATAGTTGTTCATGCACAAAATGGTTTCCTTCTGGCATGAATATGATCTCCAAATCTGGTACATGATTTTTCACTGCCCATTTCTGATATAAGCCCTCCATCCCGGGAAACTTATTGACA
The DNA here is from genome assembly GCA_026873985.1 of Saraca asoca. Classification (NCBI taxonomy): domain Eukaryota; kingdom Viridiplantae; phylum Streptophyta; class Magnoliopsida; order Fabales; family Fabaceae; genus Saraca; species Saraca asoca. Next base: position 20,199 of record JANHAO010004519.1, on the reverse strand, counting down.
TAGCCTCTCTCACCTATAATCAGCAAAGATTGGACAGTGACTTTTGGGTTTTTTATTCCACAATCCACAGACAGACCCCTGTAAGAACATTGAATCAGTCCAGATAAATGCCAATTTTGAAGATAATTAAGGAAAATAAATTCCATTTTCTCCAACTCAGAAAGAAAGAAAAGGGAAGATTTTACCTGTGGAACCTGCAGTGCAAATTTTTTATATAATGGTGCTTAAGTCATGAGATCTTTTTCGGAGAACCATGGCGGCAAAGGTGTAGATGGGTTAAACAAATACATGATTCCCTGATCATTAACTGCTACTGGCACTTCGGTTCCTGTGAAAAGAATGTAGATGTTCCTTATGACTGACTTCACATCAAAGCGGCCAAAATCTGCTTATGCTCACCCCGGCTCCTGTATCAGTTGAATTGAAAGTAGCTAAAACACTTAAAGGAGAGATAAGTATGATAACGGCTGAAAGAATTCAATTGGTACCTGCCATCTAGTTATAGAAAAGCCTTTGGGAAGGTGATTCTGGACAGCAGAGGGACCTGGAGGCAAAAATGGAACGCCCAAGGTTATGACAGCGGCTACTCTTTGTGGATGGACTGCAGCTACGAGACATGCTGGGAATGCTCCGAAGTCCTTCCCAATAAAGAACGCCTGATATCCATAGTTGAACTTTTTATGAGCAGTTGGACAGGTTTACACGTGTCAAAATTGAAGAGAAAAACATGCAATTTTTTCTATATTTTCTGATTTGTCCAGTAAAACCCATGTTGAGGAACAATTGGGAGTTTGGACTCGCATTAGCCTGACAAAATTATAGTAAATAACTCAAGACAAGCATATTATGACATAGATCTCTACATTTTTTCATGCCCAGTGAATCCAGGAGGCCAACAAGGTCGTTAACGAGGTCATAAATGGATGTTTCTCTGGCTCAACCGGCTGATCAGAAAGTACATAGCCTCTGAATTCTATGGTAATTGCCCTGTAGCTGGCGTTTGTCACTGCAACCATCTGGTGTTTCCATATGCCATATTTCTGGGAAGCCATGCTAGAAAACAACTGACTTTGAATCTGGACAAACAAAAAGATCACCGATTTTACGATTAAAAGAAAAAAAAAATCATTATTGTTTTTAGAATTGCAAGGCTTTACCTGTTCCAATCTCAGCTACATGCAGTTTCAGTCCTCTCACTTCTACGCGACTGAGCTGGATCTTATCCATTGTGGAGATTAGAAGTGTACAGTGAGGGAGAGAAAAGAGGAAGCCAAACAAAAGATAGAGAGGTGACTAATGAATATACGGCCAAATGAGAGATGAAATTTTTCCTTGGTGACGAGTGTTTTGACTTGTAACAGAAGAAACTACAGGAAAAAAATCTTGTCTTCTCGTATAAGCCTCAATATTTCCTCTTTTGCATATGATTTTTAGGATAGGAACCTTATATAATTCCATGGTTTAAAAGACCATTCATTGATGATGTCTGTGCACCACTTCTGGTAGATTTGAGCTCCAAATGGTAAATACTTTGTGCTACAACTTGCCAACTGTAATGAACTCTGAGTATGGCTCATCTCTTTCTGGATATGGTTGCTCAAGCTAAGTTCTTGTTGAAAAGAAAAATAAGAGCTAAACCCTTAGGTACGTTGCTTCTGGTAGGATAATAAGCAAGAATATGACATTTTTTATGAAGGTTTAAGTGCACTATGGATGTGGGTTGAGTAACTTTGTCACTTTTATTTCTGCACAATTTTAATTAATCCACAATCAAAAACATCAATCTTCAGTTTTCAAATTCTACTATGGTCTGTGCAAGACAGTCTTTAATATAGATCCCAACCAAAAACAACTGAAGGAGTAGTCTAGAATTTATTATTACTTTTAGTTGGTCTTAGATATCATGCCGACACAACATAACATATTCCTTTATTCACGACATACGATGTTAAAGTATTAGCCATTAATTAAGCCTCGAGCTCCATGATCAGATACTTTTGCTTGTCAAGGAAGGTGATGATGAGCTGGTTGACCTCCTCCGGAAGCTGCTCATGCACAAAATGGGTTCCTTCTGGCATGAATATGATCTCCAAATCTGGTACATGATTTTTCACTGCGCCACTTCTGATATAGTCCTCCATCTCAGGAAACTTCTTAACATAGTCCTTCTCACCCATAATCAGCAAAGATGGAACAGTGACTTGTGGATCTTTTATTCCACAATCCACTAACAGACTCCTGTATGAACATTGAATCAGTCAGTCCAGCTAAATGCTGATTTTGAAAATGTATGCAAGAAGAATGAATTTCATTTTCTCGATCTTAGGAAAAGAAGAAAAGGGAAGATTTTACCTATAGGGAACCTGCAATGCAAATCTGAATCCAGATTTTTCATAGAGTGATGCATAAGTCGCGAGATCTTCTTCAGAGAACCATGGCGGCAAAGGTGTAGATGGGTTAAACAAATCCATGATTTCCTGATCACCAGCTGCTACTGGCACCTCAGTTCCTGAGAAAAGAATGTAGATGTTCCTTATGACTGACTTCACATCAAAGCGGCCAAAATCTGCTTCTGCTCGCCCAGGCTCCGGGTATTAGTTGAACTGAAAGTTACAACAAACACTTGAGAGGTGAAAGATGAAAATCATAATGGTGGAAAGAAATTGGACCTGCCATCTGGTTATATAAAAGCCTTTGGGAAGAAGGTGGTTCTTGATGGCAGAGGGACCAGGAAGCAAAAATGGAACGCCTAAAGTTATGACAGCAGCTACTCTTTCTGGATGGACGGCTGCTACAAGATATGCTGGGAATGCTCCAAAGTCCTTCCCAATAATGAAAGCCTGATATCCATGGTTGAACTTTTTTATGCATTTGGACACATTTACGGATGACAGTATCGAAGCAAACAGCAATACAGCAAAATAAAAATAGATGCACATACTTGTATTTCTGTTGTGCAGTAAGGAGGATAGACACAATCTATGTAGGAGAGTATCGAAAAGGATATTACAATATACTTAAAATATTCCTAGTACGCACGTTTAAAATGATACTTAACATGTGTCAAGTATTAGATTTGAATATTTTTAGTTCTAAGTGGTTTGTATAGATAAGCTCGAGGCTCCATAGCAAGGAGGACTAAACTGAAACTCCACAATAGGGATTTTAGTGATGTAATTTCCGAATGTTTTACACTTGTTAAGGTGTCTTATTTTGTTAAGCTTAAAATTCTAAAGTAAGGTTGGAACTGAAACAAAACTTAACATAGGGATTTTTGCGATGAAATTTTTTAATGATTTATGCACGTTTGAGTCTACATATCTGCATGCTCATGATGGTCTGAAGCTCGTATGTGTCTTTGTCTAGTGGTTGGAAAACTACCAGAAGATTTCATAAATAATCCTTTTTCTTGTTTTTGTGTTTTGTTAATAGAGCTTACAAAAATATGATCATAAAATAGAAATAAGCAGGCCAAGTACTATGTCTTAATTCCTCCTTCCAACATGCTGGAGCCTGCTATCCCGTAAAAGGCCTGCAATTTTAACCTTTTGCTATATTTTCTGATTTGGCCAATAAAATCCATGGTGAAGAACAACTTGGAGTTTGGATTTGCTTTGGCTTGACAAAATCAAGGTAAACAACTCATGACAAGCATATTATGATTTAGATCACTACCTTTTTGATGCACAGTGAATCCAGAAGGCCAATAACATCATCAACAAGATCATACATGGTTGCCTTCTCTGGCTCAGCTGGCTGATCAGAAAGTCCATAGCCTCTGAAATCTATGGCGATTGCCTTGTAGCCAGCGTTTGCCACTGCAACCATCTGGTGTCTCCATGTATACCATATTTCTGGGAAGCCATGCAGGAAAACAACTGACTTTGAACCTGGACGAACAAAAAGATCGCAGGTTTATGCTAAAAGAAAAAATAAATCATTATTGTCTTTAAAATTGCAAGGCTTTACCAGTTCCAATCTCAGCTACATGCAGCTTTAGTCCTCTCACTTCTACGTGGCTGTGCTGAATCTTATCGATGGTGGAGATCAGAAGTGTACAGTGAGGGAGAGAAAAGAGACGGCCAAATAAATGATAGAGGTGAAGGCCCAATGAGAGACGAAATTGTTCCACAATGATTAAAGAGTTTCGACTCGTAACAGAAGAAACGACAGGAAAAGAATCTTGACTTCTCGTATAGACCGCTATATTTCCTCTTTTGTATATTATTTTTAGGATAGGAAACTCATAATTCCATGGTTTAAAAGACAACTTATTTATGATGTTTGTGCACCACTTCTGGTAGCTATGAGCTCCAAATGGTAAATACTTTGTGCTACAACTTGCCAACTGCAATGAAAATGAAATTCATTTTCTTGTATTGCTTTGCTGGGAGTGGTGAAGTTTTTCCTTCCAATTCCATTTCTGAAAATGTGAAAAAGTTGCAAGAACTTAGTCACAGAATTGAATTAATTTTCCGGATCTAATTTATCACGTCACATAGTAGAAATAAAATTCAAGTTGTTAATAATAATAATAACAATTTGTAAAGATTGTGAATCTATTGAGTTCAATAGTTGAAATTTTGATAAGTTCATCCCTCTCTTGGTCCCTAACACCTTACGGAAGAGTGCATCCGTGAATCTTGATGGAGAGAGTACAAGAACTAACATAAGGTGAGAGTATAATCTACCTTGTATATATTAAATTTGATTGGGTTAAGTTGACTCATCACAAGATTGCCCACCTCCAAGGCTCACATGAATAGTAATCACGTTTGACTTGAGTGTCATTTTAAGCCTCACAATATTATTACTTTAATATGGGCTAATTTATAATATTAATTTGACATTTGTGTAATTAAGGTCACATAAAATATTCTAAACTATGAAAGTCCATATGAAAAAAATTCTAATGATTTCCTATTTGGATGACATAGTTTATATCATAATAAAGAAAAATTGTTTTCTAAATTACCACATGTGGTTACATTAAGAAATGACAAATTAATTATAACATTATTACAACCATAGAGCATTACATTTGATAGGGATACTAATGTCATATACATTTGAATGCCTACATGTCGATAACTATAATATAATGTGAAATGTAAGTAACAAGATTTATATAGTAGAAAAAATGTTTATATGTAAATCTCCACATATTAATCTAAGCATCTATCCATATACTAAATCCACATACTAAATAAGATTCAACAATCTAAATGCGATAATGAGATAGAGTCTATATGTTTCCATCAATATGTCATAACACAATGTATACAAATAACAAAATATGACAACATTATCAGTGTTTCACAAATCTTGAGATTAATAATAACTCAAGTTCATTATTTCAATAAGAAATATGAAACTCCCACTAACCCTTACATCAAAAGGCTTAGCTAACTAGTCACTTGTTCGCGAAAAAATCTTACATCTAAAACTTTGGTTAGTTGATTCGCAAGTATGTGATCCGTGGCAACATGTATGATGCTTACCTATCTTCTCTCTAACAGATTGATGTTTAATATCAAAATGCTTTGTATGGGAGGAACTTTTATTATTTTGAGAGAAGCTCACTATAATAGTACTGTCGCAATAAATAGTTAAGGGCTTAGAAATGCTCTCAATAACTTCGAATCCAGATGTTGGATTCCTTAACCAAATAGCCTTACAAGTAACTCTATAACATATGACATACCCTGCTTCCATAGTGGAGGTTGTTGCAATTAACTACTTGATACTTTTCCATAAAACAACTCCTTTTGTCATCATAAAGATTTATCTAGATATCGACTTGTTATCATCTGGACAACTTGCAAAATCATAGTCAAAGTAACCTGTAGCTACCAGATTACTAAATCTATGATGAGTCAACATAAAATTCTTTGTACCTTGTAGTTACCTTATAGCTTTCTTTGTTGTAGTCCAATGTCTCTAGCTAGGATCACTCAAGTATCTCTTAAGTACACTAATCATACAAGTAATATTAGGACATGTATATACTTGAGTATACATCAAACTACTAATAACAAAAGCATATGGGACCATTTTCATACTTGATCTTTCTTCATTATTTTGAGGACACTGAGCTTTAGAAGAATCTAATCCTTCTAGAAGGGCACAACACTTTGAGAGCATAAAGACATATTAAACTTTTGAGCACCTTTTCAATGTACAATATTTGAGACAAGCCAAGAGGACCATGGAATCTATCATGGTGGATTTGTAAACCCAACATGAAAGAGGTTTCACCAAGATCCTTCATATTAAAATATATCGACATCATCTACTTTGTGTCAATAAGAGGGCTCATATCATTATTTGTGAAGAAAATATCATTCACATACAATACTAGAATCATAAATTTGTTGGTATCCATTTTTAAATAATTACATTGATCTGCATCATTCTCCTTGAATCTAAGAAAAGCAATAGTCTCATTAAACTCGAGATACCGTTGTCTAGAGGCTTCAAACCATATATGGATCTTTTCAACTTACACACTAAGTATTCTTTACCATTCTCTTGGAAATCATCTGGTTATTTTATGTAAATAGTTTCTGACAAATTACCATTTAGGAAGGTTGTCTTAATATACATTTGGTGAAGCTCCACATTGAAATGAGCTACTAATATCAAACAACTTGAAACGAGTCTTTAGTTAAAATAGGTGAGAAATATTATAATTAGCATATCTTTTCTAAGTGTAGCTTTTTGCCACCATTCTAGCCTTATACCTTTTTATCTTTCCTTGAGCATCTTATTTAGTCTTAAAGACCCATTTGTATCCAATGGGCTTACAACCAATAGGTAATTCCATGAGATCTTACACACTGTTTGGATGCATTGAAAATAATTCATCCTTTATAACTTTCATCCATTTTGAAGAATTATGACTCGAAATGGCTTTTTGAAAATTGATGGGATTATTTTTATCATAAAACCAAACTTGTACTCCTACAAGTACACTAGATAGTCACTTGTGATTGTTGGTCTATGAGCCGTCTAGGATCTCTTCAAGGGTATTTCTTCATTTATAAGACTTAGTTCCCTTTCTTTTACCAATGGAGCATTTGATTCTCTAGCTTCCATCATTAATTCTACCATTTGTTGTATTGGATCAACCTAGTATGTTTCAACCAATAAAAGTGCTAGTGGAATAACATCTTGCTTCTATTGAAGAGAGATGTCACATGGTTCTTCACTCATATTGTTCAAACAACCCTCAAAATAAATAACATGATCTTACTCAATGACCTTGATAGTATGTGTCAGATAGTAAAATTTGCCACCTTTAAAGCCTGTTATAATATCCAGTGAAGTAACCACTGACAATTTTTGGATCAAACTTCTTTGTAAACATATTATACAACTTCACTTTATCCTTACAACTCCAAACATGGAAATTCCTAAAACTAGGCTTTTTCCTATATAACAACTTATACGGAGTTTTAGGCATAGACTTATTAGGAACTTGATTTAAAACATATGCAACAGTCTTTAAATTATTGTCCTATAGAAAATCTGGCAAAGTTAAATGCACCAATATACATCTCACCATGTCCATGATCATGTGGTTTCTTCTTTCTGCAATCCTATTTTGTTTAGGCATTCCAGGCATAGTGTAACTAGCCTTAATTCTATTGTCTTAAAGACATCTTGCAAAATGACCATGATTTATACTAGTTTCATCATATTTACTACAGTACTCACCGCCTTTATCAGAATTAATACACTTAGTTTTCTTTTCCAATTTGAATTCAATTACAGTCTTGAAAATCTCAAAAGTATTCAAGGACTCAGAAATTTCAATGAGTAGTTTCACCCAGCTAAATCTCAAGTAATCAACAATGAAGATGATGAAGTACCTATATCTACTCATAAATGTTAGTGTAATTAGTCCACTAACATTAGTGTGAATCAATCTATAACATCTTCTCTTCTAGTCCTCTTTCCTTTTTCCAACTTTAGCAAGGAGTTTTCCCTTGATATAATTAACAAACATATCACAATCAGAGAAGTCCGGGTTATGAAGAATTCCTTTTTTGTATCATTCTCTTCATCTTTTCTTTGGATATATGACCCAAATGCTCATCCCACAACACTAAAGATCTTTCATCAATTTTACCTTTTTGTTTCCAACTACAACATTTATAGAACAAACTAACTCTTCCATTTCTAAATTGACAATGGTGTCCATATTAGTCTAAAGCAACAAATCAAATAAAATTCCTTCTTATAGAAGACATATAAATGGCATCTCTTAATTTTAAAAGATGACTAAAAGAAAATCTTTAGTCTATTACTCTTATATGCTCAACTTGCAATTTATCTCCATTTCCCAGTCTAACTATCAACTTTCCATCACTTGGCTTTCTCTTATTTATCAACACCTTGTTTCTTTTTCTCAATCCATTAGTTAAGCTTAAAACATGTTGCCTTCTTATGCTCATACTTCTTATAATACCTACAGTTCCCTTTGAATAAAGACTTCTTAGGTTTGTAGTGTTGCATATTCATATTAGCTTTTTTCTTCTCATAAATAGATTTCCTTTTGTTATCCTTTGAATATGACTTATTCTCATGCTCAGTATTTGATTCATGTGAAACAAAGTGAGCACCATGAACTTTTTATTTCTTCATGTCATTTTTCACTTAACTAACAATAGAGATCATCTCATTGACAATCTACTCACCCTTCTGGTATGATATGATGTCTTGAGAACATCAAATTGAGCAAGAAGAGACTCCAAAGCACGCCAGGTCAAATAACTATATCCTAAGTCCATTTTTAGAGCCTTCAAATGACTATAATAGTGCACCAAATTTATGATTTGTTATTAACCCACACTAATACCATCATAAGTTATTTTCTCCAGCAATAAAAGGTAATGTCTTTTCTTAGCATTATTGAACTTCATAAATTTCTTAGCTATAAAGTCCATAAAGGCTTTGACATTTGGAGAGTTACCAATGTTTTGCCTGGTGGTCTTATTCATCATATACTTCATAACCATTAAGCAAACTCTGTTAGAGCATGTCCACTTATCATGAAGAACTCTTTGCACAACAGTAGAGTTATCATCAATCACTAGCTTCTCCTCTCTTAATGCCAAATCTAGATTAGTGATTACTAGATATAATTTCAACAACTTAGCATAGTCTTCATAATTAGTCTCGTTCATCATTTTCACAGAAGTTTATTACATAGACATCAAAAATTGAGGAAATGGTAATTTATAAAATTAATCATAAATTTCTATAACGCACGTTTAACTTAGCTTTGCTATAAAATTTTCTTAGTAACTATGCGATTCTTAAACATTATCATTCTACAAAATCTAACACTAATGGGTTATTTAAGATTCTATAATATAATACAAGGATCGAATATCATATTCCTAAAACTTATTACCTATAGGTTATTTAGAATTCTAGAAACACAATGCTTAACCTTAACTTTCATATTATCGCTAACAAATGATATAAATAATATCATACTGATAGGGTACAAATATTATTAACGTGGCACTGTTCTATATACTAGATAAGATGATTTTTAATTTTCAACAAAATTTTATGCAATTGGTCTCATGATATACGAGTGCACAATTACATAAGATTCCATGGTATAATATGAGTAATTTATAATTCCTATATAATAATAATTCCATACATATATTCATGTAAAATTAATTTAACATGCAAACAGTAACATATTATGCCAGAAAATTTTCATATAGTAGCTCATATGTAGGAATTATATGATAAAATTTTTAAACCTAATTGATATCAAATTAATATTAAAATAAATAGGATAAAAATAAATAAATAATTTTTATTTTCAAAAAATTCTAGAAAAATATCCAAAAATTTCAACCAAGAGAGTGGAGCCAAACACTATTTAAACCACTGTCAATAATTGTTGGCAAGGCACATGCTAGCAGTGCGACTTGGCACGGCACTACATATGCCTGGTCATCCCTTTCACCTGGACAGCTTGCAATCAGGTCTGGTTGACCAGTTTCAGACCTGGAAACAATCCAGTTTAGATTTAGACCATTTTTCATCAAATTCTCATGAGCATTTTCAAGGTAACATGCATCTGAGGCTATCCCATAAATTAATTTGAACAAAAATTTAAAAATTTGCTTCAATTTTGACAAGAAAATCCAAAGCCAAAAAACACCCTCTGCATCCAAAATTTTGTTTGAAAGAAATGTTATTCATACTTATTTTGTTCAAATTAAAACATGGGCTTTGTTTGTTTCTTTGTTTGGACATACTCCTGAATTAATTTGAAAAGAAACATCATAAATTGTTCCATTTTTGACAAATTCATTTTTTTTATAAAATCCCAAAATAGCAAATTCATGACATTCTCACAAAACCCAAAAAACAATTAACATACTCATTAATTGATTTGTGCAAATTGCATCTATAATAATTAGAAACTTACCTATATAAAAATTACAAATTAATTCTTACTATAAGATTTTAATTTTGAAACAATGAACTCACATCTTCTTTAAATTTCATCAATAGTATGATATAAATAATTTCTACTCAATTTGCATAATACTCAACCCTGTAACATGATGGAATAATTGGCTCTAATACCAATTGCAAGAATTGTATTATAGAATTGAACCAATTATTTGGATATAATTTATCATGTTACATAGTATAAATAAAATATAAATTAATAATGATAAAGGGAAAAGAGATTGACATATATCGGTGATAATGAAGAAATTAATTTTATTAAGTTTGTTCCGTTAGTAATGATATATTAGATGTTAGTTGAGAAATATTTTTTAGAATTAAAATTTGTAAAAGAAAAAAGTGATTTAAATTTTTTTTCTCTTAATATGATGAGTTAAGTAATATTATTATCTTTTAGTTTTTGGTTAGTAATTTTAATTAATGTTGTTAGCAATTGATGAGATTAGTTGTATTGTATTTATTTAGATCATATGAGTTAGTTGAATGACACTGTATAAATTTTGATAAAGGTGAGAAAAGGAAAAAAGTGCCAACAAAAATGACTTAAGGAAAAAAACTTATAAATTACTATTAATAGCATTTTCATATCAAAAGAATTTTATAACTCGATTTTTAATTAATATCACTAAAACTGAAAATTAATTATTAATTAATGACATATTTATATAAAAATGTTAAATAACTCCACTTTTAAATTATGTCAATAAAAGTTAAGTGATTAATTATAAATTATTTATGTAAATAAATTTTAACATAATGAGAGAAATTAATAAATAATAATTGTGTTTATTATATTTAGCAAAGGAGCCAAGTTTTTGCGACAGATCCAAATGGATGAAATTAGTTAAAGTAATTCAAAATAACTCCATCCAATAATATAGTATATGACAGATTTTTATAATGTATGACAGGTTTTTGATGGATAGAGCTATTACTAACTCTATCAAAAGGATGGAGTTACTCAGAATAACCTCAACTTCATCCTTGAAATTAAATAAAATTAATTATGTTTAAAATAATAGTTTCAAAATTGATAAATTATTTTCCCTGCGACACTATGCTCGTGATAGGTACAAAAAGTGGCGAGTAGCATATATCTTTTCTCTGTGTTTTTAGAGTGACTGCCCAGAATTTTCACTGAATAAGCAATCTGCTCATTGGTTCACAGATTGAAGATAACATTATATTAATTTCTTCAGCACAGAGCAAAGGCTAATTGTAACATACTCAAGATTAGCTTCTTATAAAACATAAAACAGTCAATACAACTTGGAAAGAAAACAAAAGTCACACATCCCAATAAAATTAATTAGACAACCCTAATCTTTTCTAAATATTCTTAAAATTCTCCTTTTGAATGAAAACGAATGATTGAGAAATGACCTATAGGCATAACAAAGTCAGTAGTAGCACATGGCGGAAGTGGTCCACTGAGTGCGCTCGATGGCCAAGTCAGTATGCAAGTAGAGTTTTAGAAAGTGTAGTCAAGATGATCTAAAGAGGGGGTACTTGTTAGTATATATAGGTGTCGAACATACCAATTGTTGTGTTTTTGGACCAATGACGTGTGACCACATATTTTCAGTATATTGATGGCATCAGCAAGATTTTCATTGGGCGATTATTGTAGTTGTATTGTTTATGCATACTTAGGTCATGCCATTGTTATGTGTTGGTTAGATGGTTGATTCGCTAAGCCTCTGTTTAGCTAAGCTCTATGAAGGAACCAATCGACTTGATATGGCAGGCTGATCGATATAGGTCTGAGACTGTCTTTTCTATAGTCATTTCCTCAATCGGTCTTGGTCTATCATCCAAAGACTAATGATCACTTTCAGCTATGACATTTGCCCTTCCCCCAGGTGGGTGCAACAATTAGCCTACCCAAAGACCTTTAATTCCCCTAGGCCAACTGTCCTTTGTACCTTGCAGGCATTGATGGGTTTTGTCTTCTTGAGAGGTCTTGAGAACCACAAAGGTCATGTCATGGCGATGATTGCTATCTGAGTTGTTCATCTCAATTCTTCTTAGCCATTGGATTCCCTTCATCCTTTTATAAAAACCAATCTAGGCCTCTTAGGGACTATCTTTGCATTTTGCCTCCATAAGCTCAGATTCTATTACTGCTTTCCACCACCTTCTCTGATGCTTCTCCATGGTTTCTGGCTCTTCCACTGCTTCTTTTGTAGGTAACTTCTTATACTTCTTCTACTTTTGCTTTCAAGTTTTCTTTTTCTTCTTTCTTTATTTGAAATGCACTAGCAATGGCGGTTTTTCCTTGATGGCACTGCTTTTTGTACCCATCTAGCTTTCCTTGGATTGCACCAAGGGGACCGGTGCTTGTCGTGCCTTTTAGCCTAGTCTTTGTCTTTTCTTTTTGCTTTGACTTCCTTCAGTTGCTCAATCGTCCTTGTTCAATCTTCCCTTTCTTTGCTTTCACCTGTTCTAACCATATTCTATTTTTTTTTTCTAAAGTGGTCTTGGTCTGTGTTTGCCCATTTCAGGACCAATAGATTAGGTGACCCAATTGACCTATCATCCGATTTTGACTTGTCATATGATCTTGGGAGTTTTCCTTCGAACATATAGTTTATTGCTTTGCTCTCCCTCCCCGCGCAATCATGGCCAAGCAATCTCGCGATGAGAATGGGAATGAATAGGTTCATTTGATTGATGCCATGCTAGACAACCTATGATAAGTTCAACCTAACGTAAAACTAATAGTTGTTTCAAACAAGTGGCGAAACTTGGATGTCATCTCAGAGTTAAAGAAGTCTATGTCTTGGACAAGTCCACTATAGGGATCTTCTTTGAGCCCGTGGAAGCGGATGAGTAGGCCTCTAGCTATGATACTTCGTCCTTTGTGACTTTCTATGGAGACGTGATCGATCATCTCCATGTGTGCCCTCCTTTATCTACTTTTCAAGCAGGCATTCTCCCAGCTTTGAACATCTACCTATCCCAGTTGACCTAGAATGTTTAGGTTTTCTTACTTTGCTTCAAAGTACTGAGTGTTGACCTTCATTTAACCCTGACCATGGGTCCTTCTTATTCTTCTTCACTTATTCGCAGTAAAAAGCCAGAAATTATGTACATTTCATCTAGTGCATCAATTAGGTCTTTATAAAAAATATGTTTACTAGTATTCATACTTGGAAGCATTCATTCTTCAAGTCTAAATGATCGAAGGGTTCATCTTTTTTTTCTTTAAGATAAAGGGTAGCTCTACTTGGCTAAGTGGACTTCTCTCACAAAGTAGTCCCGAAGCCATCCCCTCAAAGATATCTTAGACGATAGACAAGACTTCATCATTCAATTGCTAGCGTTAGGGCCATTTGATGCACTATTCGTCTTTTATGTGCATTTTTTTACTTTGGTTTTACTTTTTACTTTTCCTTTACTAACTTTCACTTTGTTTTTTCATATTGCTAGTTGAACAAAGAAATGATAGAAATTCACCGTTTGAAATGGACCTCAAATGATAGGCAAAAATTCATGCCTAAGCTTTGGCCAAGCAGAAGCCCATTATTCTATAGACCACTCAGATCGAGTCGGTGCTAAAAGTGGCGGTTGCCAGTGACTCTACTTCTCCTGACCAGGCCAAGTCTTTCCTCTGATTGTACCAAGACACTATTTTTACGCAAGCGAAAGGGTCCATTAAGGACTCTTCCAAGGGCTAGGGGAGTAGCTCTTCTGATGCCCTTATATCTGGCTTCAAGAAAATCAAAATGGGTGCTTGGAAGGAATTGCTACGAGTTGAAGTCCATAAAGGAGGCAATTTATCCTTTGAGACCATAGACTATCTATGGTATAAAGATGCAGACTATGGTGTTTTTTCATGTAGCCAATTGCTCATCCTCGCCTACTAGGATCACAACAAGGAGTTCATATTAAATCATGGTTCCCTATGGTTTTAAAGTCTTTTGCTCCCCAGATTGTTCATTTAGCAGCTTCCATCCTAGCCACTATGCCAACTTTCACAAGGAATAAAAAGGAGCTAGCCAATAACAATCTAAGCATGGTAAAGGGCTTGAAGAAAGATGTTGAAGCTAGAATAAAGGCAATGGCCAATCAAGATAAGAGTATCTTTGATCTTATTACCCTTGTTGTTGAGCTAGTGAAGGAATAAGACTTTTTGTCCTTGAAGAATGAGAAACCGACAAGCAATTGTCCTTTAAGACACAGGAGTTGGAGTTGAACAGAACAAGCGGTAGGAGAGTCAAACATCATTTAATAAAAGACTTAAGGTTGCTGGTGCTAAAGTTGAAGAACTTAGCTACCCTATGTTTCAAAGTGGGTTTGTAGAAGTTATTCATCAAATTTAACATTTTAATCCTGACCTATTGGTTATCTTATCCAAGGCCAATAGTGATAAGCCCTTAAGCCAAATTCTAGATGAGTTAAAAGAAAACTAGGCTTCTATTTTATTTGTGTAATGACTATTGATCTTTTTCTTTCTTTGTTCTTTTTTTACATAAGTATGGAATAAGCTTACCACCATTATGAATGGACTTATAAATTTTTTCTATACATATAGTACTCTTTTAATAAGCTTTTGTATGGCATCCTTTTTGTTTGTGCACCTCCAAAGGGATTCTTATCTTTTCTGTACTTCATCTAAAGACTATTATTTTTGCACTATCAAGGTTCTTAGCTATTGAGCCTCCAAAAGGCCTCTTGCCTATTGTTTATTTTATTTTGCTAATTTTTCATGCCTCTAAAGGGCTTTACACTTATTATTCTTTTTCCTTTTTGCCAATCTTTCGATTGTTCGAGTCTCCATCAAACTTTTTATCATCTATTTATCTCGTATTTGACCTCGAATGTTGTATTTCAAAAGTTTCATCTTCGTGCATTTTCTACTAAGGCCTAGGGAACTACTTAGCTTTTTACCGGTGCTAAAAGGTTTGTTTAATCTTTTATAAGTGCCAAAGGATTTGCTCAATCTTTATAAGTGCCAAGAGGTTTGCTCGACATTTTCCTTAGTGTTAAGGGGTTTGCTCAGGCTTTTATTAGTGCTGAGGGATCTGTTCGGTCTTTATAAATGCCAAGGGATCTGCTCAGACTTTTATTAGTGCCAAGGGACCTGCTCGTGCTTTAGAGGTCAATTGATATCTTCTAAGGTGAGTGTCGAGCTTTAAATGTTCTTATGTATTCGAAGAGCTAGTGATAAAGATAGATTTTAGGGCATAATCATTTCTTTTAGCTGCTCCACAATATTGCACCAATGATGTAGCAATACGCTTCCTCAAATTGCCTAAACTTGCTTGCATGTGAAACTACATGTTGTTGAAGTTGTTACTAGTATGGATTGGTGCCTTTTTGTTGTTGCAGCATGAGGAGGAGGCCTAACATTTGGAACTACATTGCTAACAAGATTTTGAAGACCTTCCTTATTAAGGTCTATATTTCTCAAGGCCTTGACTACCCAGCTTCACGCTAGGAACTCGAACTCTACCTTTTTGCCCCATTCTTTGAAAATGCGACAAAAATTAAGAGTTGTGTCTTATGAGAGACTTTTCTATAATTCCGGCTTACACAGCCTTAATCTCGTTTAATGAGAGACTTTCATTGGCGAATTCACCATTGCCAATTTCAGTGCTGAAGTGATTAGACGAGTGTGGCTCCATTGAATGAGAGACAAAGCCTTTGTGAAGACTACATTAGAGCAAGCCAAGATGAGTTAGAAGCCAACACATCCCTTGGATTTCTAGCACTGAGATACTCATTGCCACCCCCTAGGTTTTTCATAGAATCTAGGGAAATTGGATTTTTTGATAAATGATGATCTGATCTGGGGTAGCTGTATTGAAAATTTTCCTCGCCCTTGTTCCAGCCTTTTGGAATTTGTCAAGATATTCCTCTCTCACTTTCTCGTGGTGATCAATTGTAGAAGATGGGATCTGAGTTGAATGAGAGCAAGAACGATGAGACTTTAATGGGATGGAAAGCCACAGACGGTGCCAAATGAAACTGTCCTTTAAGATAAAGATGGCTGACAAAGTGAGAAATGGTTGGGAAGCAACTCATAGGCATAATAAAATTAGTAGCACACGGTGGAAGTGATCTACTGAGTGCGCTCTAATGGTCAAGTCAGTATGCAAGCAGAACTTCAATAAGTGTAGTCAAGATAATCTAAAAATGGGTCCTTATCAATATATATAGGTATTGAACATGCCAATTGTTGTGCTTTTGGACCAATGATGTGCGATCACGTGTTTTCAGCATATTGGTGTCATTAGCAAGATTCCCATTAGGTGGCTGCTACAGTCATATTATTTGTGCATACTTGGGTTATGCCTTTTGTCATATGTTAGTTTGGTGGTTGATTTGCTAAGCCTCTATTTGGCCAAGTTCTATGAAGAAGCTGATTTATGAAGAAGTCGATCAACCAAATGTAACAAGTCAGTCGATATGGGTCTGAGACTATCTTTGTCATAGTTATTTCCTTAATCGGTCTTGGTCAATTATCCAAAGACTAATAACCATTTTCAGACTATGTCAATTCTTTAACCTTTGGGGACTAACTTTAACAATAGCTAACAAATAATTTTTTTTAACTTAACAATAACCAACATATATCCATTTTATCATGATGTTATATATTAAAAAAAAACTATAAAATAATAGGAAATATTTTGAGTTAGCTTCACCCTAATGTACTTCCACAATATCTATTATTTATTGAAATTGACATTATTTAGCTACTTTACCTGAGTTGTTTAATCATAATCATTTGTATGGTTGAACACCTTATGATGATTAAAAATCATAATCAATTACATAATATTTTTTGTATAAATCAAATGTCTTTGATTTCATATAAATGTTGGAAAGTAGTGTGTATGACAATGTGTATAATAATATATGAAGTGGAGGAAAAATATAAGACACATGAGTTGGAGACTTCAACAACTTTATATTATAACTCATTATTACAATACCACACTAAAACTTTTTTTTTTCAATCAAGATTGCACCTATTTTTCTCTTACATAAGCTTCCTTCGTCTAAAGCTTTCTACACTCCACACACCTTGCACTCCTTTTGTTTTATCACACTACACCACTTTATTTCAAACCAAAATAGTTGGCAATAAAAAAAAAATTAAAAGCCTTCTAATTATGTGCTCTCCATGTGCCAAGGCTACTTGCAATTCATTGTTGAGTGCAATTGGCCTTAAAGGCCGATGATATCTTATACTAGCTTATTTATTAGCTTCACACAAAAAGTCAACATTTTGTGCTAAGACATATAACAAATGGCTCCCTCATTTCTTCTATGAATTTGTCAAAAAGGGCTACTAATATTATCTTCATAATTTCTCTTGCATTTTGATTACTAGCTTGGAAACAAGTTTAATAGTTAACATTTCTCTCTCTTAAACTTGTTCCTCCAAGTATGATGACTCCAAGCATTTGACATAGTCTTTGAAAGTCTTCTATCTTTAATGCTTTTGTGAAAATATCTGCAACTTGATCTTTTGATCTCATTTGCATAAGGTCAACTTCTTTGGAAGTGATCTACTTTTTGATAAAATGAAATTGCACATCAATATGCTTTGATCTTTCATGGTGCACTGGATTTTTACTAGCGCAATTGTTGATTTGTTTCAACAAAAATTTGAGTTGCTTCTTCTTGCAACACTTGTAACTCTTCCAGTAGTCTTCGTAACCAGACTACATGGCAAACACAAGAAGCTGCTGTAATGTATTCTGCTTCAAAAGTTGATAAGGCAACAAGTGATTGCTTCTTTGAACATCAAGTAAAACCTGCATCTCCAAATTAAAACAGAAAACCAGCGATGCTTTTTTTATCATCAAAACTTCTAACCTAATCACTATCACAAAAAGCAACAATCTTCAAATTCTCCTTTGCTGGATAAAATAAGTCATAATCAATTATACCTTTGATGTACCTTAATATCCTTTTTGCAATTTGCAAGTGTGATGATTTAGGATTTTCCATATAACAACTGATTAATCCAACTCCATATAAGATATTAGGCCTTGTTTAGGTTAAATATCTTAAACTACCAATAAGACTCTTATAATAGGTTGGATTGACTTCTTTTTCTTCACTTTCTTTGGTTAACTTACAACCAACTTCCACATGTGTGTTTATTGATGATAGTCTTCCATATAAAATTTCTTCAAAATCTCCTTTGCATATTTTGTTTGAGAAATAACATTTCTTTCATAGTTCTACTTCATCTCATTGCCAAGGAAATAAGTCATAAGGCCTAAATTTGTCAACTCGAACTCCTTCACCATTGCTTTCTTGAATTGGTCAGTTGTGGATGGATTATTTCCTGTGAATATGAAATCACCAACATATAAGAATAAAAAACATTATGTCTCACAATGAATTTGACTTGGAATACAATGTGTGTTCATATGGATATTTGATGAATCCATTTTGTATGAAGTATGCATCAATCCTTGAATTCCACACTCTTGGTGCTTGCTTGAGCCTATACAAGGCCCATTTCAACTTGTAAACTTTTTTTTTCTTGTCCTTTAACTTTAGATCTTGGCGATTGTTCCATGTAGACCTTCTTTTCAAGATATCCATTCAAGAATTCAAACTTTACATTTATTTGATAAATTTTCCAGCTCTTCTATATTGCTAATGTAATAAGCAATTTGATAATCTCCAATCTCGCAATGGTGCAAAGACTTTTTCATAATCAATTCCTTGTTGTTTTTTGTAGCCTTTCATAACAAGCATTACCTTGTGCTCCTCAATGTCTCCATTAGCATTTCTTTTTATTTTGAACACCCATTTGACTCTATTTGCCTTATGATCTTCAGGAAGTGAGGTGAGCTCCCAAGTGTTATTTTTGTTTATGGAGTTTATCTTTTCTTTCATTGCTTTTCTCCAATCAATGGATCATGACTAGTAAAAAGACAAAGGATGGTAAATTCATTGAAATCAATTCTTGGAATGGCTTCTAACAACTCTTGGATACTTCTTGACTTCCTCACAAGTGGATTGGGTGAGCTACTTGTAGTTGATTGAGTTCTAACTTCTATTGATTGATGAATTTCTTTATCTTGATCATTTCTTTAAGCTTGTCTCTTTTCTTCTTCAATAAGAATTTGCTCTTGTTGATCTTTATTGCTCCAATTCCATATTTGTTTTTCATCAAACTCTACATTTCTTAAGAAAATGATCTTTTTGGAAATTGGATTATATAACTTGTAGCCATTTCCATTTTCTCTACAGCCAATCAGGATGCATTTTTTACTTTTGTCCTCCAGCTTTGTTCTCTTTTCTTTAGGAGTCTTTGCATAAGCAACACTTCCAAAGATTCTCAAATGGTTTATTCTTGGTGTGCGGTGATTCCATACTTCTTTAGATATGACATTTTCAATTCTTTTTGTTGGAAATCTATTTAGCAAATAGGCACCATAAGCAATAACTTCACCCTAGATTTCCTCAAGAACATTTCTTTCACGCTGCATGCTCCTCACCATGTCAAGAATGGTTTTATTCTTTCTTTCTAAGATGCCATTTTATTAAGGTGTTTAAGGCATGATGAGTCGATGAATAATTCCATTTTGCTTGCAAAACTCTTCAAACTCTTTTGAGGTGTATTCACTGTTGGGTTTCCTTGGCTTAGGGGCAGCCATGGAGCTGTGAAATTCAAAAATTTCTTCTCCCCTTTAGCTAAGGAAACTTCCC
>JANHAO010004518.1:0-24098 GCA_026873985.1 Saraca asoca | reverse complement strand
ATGAGAAATGGAGGACATGTATCGATTTTATAGATCTTAATCGAGCTTGCCCAAAAGATAGCTTCCCCCTACCGAGGATGGATCAGCTTGGTGATACTACCATGGGACACGAACTTCTCAGCTTCATGGATGCCTACTCAGGATATAATAAGATTCCGATGGCCGCACGGGACGAAGAACATACCTCATTTATCACTGACCATGGACTATACTGCTATAAAGTGATACCCTTCAGACTCAAAAATGCGAGAGGGACTTTCCAGCAATTAGTGAATAGAATGTTCCAAGAGCGAATCGACAAAACTATGGAGGTTTACATGGATGACATGCTTGTAAAATCCAAGCAGCTCATCAATCACGTCTGCGATTTGGATGAAATGTTTCAAATCCTAAGAAGATATCGGATGAAGCTAAATCCCCTCAAGTGCGCCTTCGATGTAGCCTTAGGTAAATTCCTCGACTTCATAGTTAATAATCGAGGGATCAAAGCTAACCCCAAAAAATCAAAGCTTTCCTCGACATGCGTTCCCCCACTGGCCCCAAAGATGTCCAAAGCTTAAATGACCAAGTCGCTGCCCTAAGTCGATTCATTTCAAAAGCCTCCGATAAGTGCATTCCCTTCTTCAATATCCTCAAAAAGGCTAAAAGGTTTGAATGGACCATGGAGTGTGAGGCCGCATTCAGGAAGCTTAAAGCTTATCTCGACCAAGCACCCCTCATTTCCAAACTAAAAGAAGGTGAGAAGTTGACTGTTTATCTCAGAGTATCGTAGCATGCCCTGAGTGCAGCATTGACACGGTAAGAAGGGGCCATTCAGCTCCCTATCTATTATGTAAGCAAGAGGTTGTTGGATGCAGAAATAAGATATTCACCTATGGAGAAACTCACTTATTGCCTGGTCATAGCTTTGAGGAAGTTGCGACCCTATTTTCAAGCCCATAGCATCAGAGTTCTTACATAATATCCCTTAAGACAAATCCTGTAAAAGATCGATGTCTCTAGACAACTGCTTAAGTAAGCAATAGAGCTTGCTCAGTTCGACATTGAGTATAAACCCAGGACAGCTATTAAGGGGCAGGCGCTGGCTGATTTTATTACTGAATTCACGGGACCCGTAATGGAAGAGGCAGAAGTCTCTGAGACCCCATGTTAAGAGCTATTCATCAATGGATCGTCTAACAACAAAAGATCTGGTGCAGGGATACTTCTTGTCAGCCCAGAAGGGCATAGAATCTTTAGTGCCATAAGATTTGAATTCTAAGCCACGAATAATCAGGCTGAGTACAAAGCTCTGCTGGCAGGCTTACAATTGGCTAGGGTGGTATAGATGGAAAAACTAAAGATATTCAATGACTTATAACTTATCGTTAGCCAAATAAGGGGCGAGTACCAAACCAGTAAGCAAAGGATGGCAAAGTATCTCCAAAAAGGTCGAGAGTTATTAGGATCCTTTCAACAATCCAAAATTACCCAAATTCCGCGAGCTCAGAACGCTCATGCCGACGCCCTGGCTCGGTTATCCACAATAAATGACCTAAATCTCACGTAGTCAATCCCAGTAGAGCTCCTTTCATCTCTAAGCATTGAACAGCAGGATGAAATCATAGAAATTACAGAAAGACCTAACTCTTGGATGAACCTCATCATTAACTACCAGAAGAACAAAACCTTGCCAGAAGATAGGATTGAGGCACGATGCCTACAGGTGCGTGCGGCCAGATATTGTATCTGTGACGACATTCTTTATAAAAGAGGATTCTCAACCCCCCTCTTGAGATGCGCTGACGACAAAGATGGCGACATCATTCTAAAAGAAATGCATACGGGGAATTGTGAAAATCATGCTGGGGGCTATCATTGGCATAGAAAGCTCTTCGACAGAGGTTCTACTGGCCAACCATAAAGCAAGATGCCATGCACCTTGTTAAAAAGTGCGACAAGTGCCAGAGATTCACAAATGTGCCCCAAGTTCCACCAGCTCATCTAAAGCAAATGGTGAGCCCGTGGCCATTCGCTATCTGGGGAATAGATTTGATTGAGCTGCTCCCAAAGGCATGTGGCAACTGCAAATATGCAATCGTGGCCATAGACTACTTCACAAAGTGGGCTGAGGCAAAAGAGCTCGCTGAAATCTCATCTTCTAAGGTTCTGAGCTTTGTCTGGAATAATATCATCTGTAGCTATGGGGTCCCCTAACATATCATCATCGACAACAGGACCCAATTCATAAGCAAGCAATTCATCGAGTTTTGTAATAATTTCATAATTGTTAAGAGTTTCACATCCATAGATCACCCACAGAGTAATGGGCAAGTGGAGGCCGTCAATAAGATCATTAAAAAGATCTTGAAAACTAGATTGGAGGCTAGAAAACAAGCATGGGTCGATGAGTTACAGACGGTACTATAGGCATACAGGATGACTCCCTGTAGCTCCACAGGAGAAACCCTTTCTCGATGGTCTACGGATGTGAAGCAATGATCCCCACGGAATTTGAAGTCATAACGCAATGAAGGACTACCTTCGATCCAAGGGAAAATGATCGACTGCTCGCTGCAAGCCTGGACCTTATGGAGGAAGTGAGAGACAAAGCTAGCCTCAGGATCACCACGTGTCAATAACACATTGCAAGATATTACAACCAAAAAGTATGATCCCAAAGGTTCAACCCAAGTGACCTCGTTCTATGCCTCGTCCTGCCAGGAGCACACAAGCCTAGTGAAGGGACTCTAGGACCAAACTGGGAGGGTCCATACTTGATAAAAAGAGTTGTGAGCAATGGAGCCTATCACTTAGTGGACGAAAACGGGGAAGGAATTCCCCCGTGCCTGGAATGCCAAGCATCTATGCCGGTATTACCAGTGAAAGTTGTAAAGAAAATTTTGGTTGTGTAAAATCTCATATATTTCCCTCCAAACATGATGTAATTTCAGAAAGAATAATGCCTAGGGAACCTAGTACGTTGCAAGATGGCCATAAATATGAACTCATAAAAATGGAAACAAGAATCATACATTTAAATTATCGAAAGTTCAAAATTTCATACGCAAAAGTTGTCATATCCATAAGTTACAGACCAAAAAAAAGAAGGGGGCAGGAAGGAGAAATCACTCTAGGGTACCGAAGCTTCGGGAGTAGTGTGAGTAGGATCGACAGGATCCTCGGTTGGTGGGGTAACAGCTTCCTCACTAGGAACTTCTACCTCAGCACCCCCGCCCAGGGGATCAGCTTCGGCAGTGTCTCTCTTAAAAAACTCCATAGCTTCCACGGCATTTGGCCTGAAAAATGCGAAGTCCAACTCCGGATGTTTTTCCCATAGGGTGAAGAGGAAGTCCTCGCAAGTTTGTTGCCTCGACTCCCTGGCAGCAATGGCCACCCTCGAAGACATCTCTACCTTAGCAAGATGAAGCTCTTTCCTCACCTTTTCCAACTCCATTTCAGCGACTTCAGCCTTACGATCCGAAGACTTCACTTGTTGTATCGCCTTCTCAGCAACTTTATTGGCTATCTGTAGATTCTCATTCATCTCATCCATCTCTATCCTAACCTTCCTCAAGTCATTCAAAGCATACCCGAGCTTTACTTCAATGACTTCGTGATGCTCCACCTTAACTGCAAGCTTGGCTTCTACCCCCTTGATCTTCTTGCGCCACTCTGGTTTTCAGCAACAAAAGCTACGAGATTATCCTCAAGCGAGGATTCCTTATCCTCCAGAAATCATGCCAGCTCCTTAATCTTTAATAGCATCAAGACATTCTATGGAGAAAAGCCTTAAATCAAAAAACCACAAAATAGACATTAAGATTGAAAATGATGACTAGACCTTACCACAAGACCATGACGAGCAGCATACCCTACATGCCTCCCTATGGTGCATTCCTTGGCTTCCAACACTCCAACCTTTTGCTTTGGTCCTAAGATTGTACTCATGTTTTGGACTAGGGTCAGAGCATATTCTTCGGTCATGGAACCAGCTTCAACTAGGTGAGGGATAAACTCACCCTCGCCATCGCGAGAAGACACTTTCTTCTTCCCCTTGTCGACCTTCCATCTTTTAGGAGGAGGACTAGGTGGAATGACAGTCTCGGCTACGATCGCTTCAGACCAAGGTGGTGGGGTCATTTCTCGAGGAGCAGCTTCGGGGGGTGGAGGTAGTACAGTGATATCCGGGTCCATTTCACCCCCGGTGGTAAGAACTTGGTCAGTAGGAAAAGGGGGGAGATCGACCTCGGGAGGTGGAAGGCCTTGCTTCACCACTCAAGATGGTGGTGCCTTCAAGATGAGCTCCATAACGTTGTCATAGTCATCAAAGTTGGTAAGTCTGACTTCCGATGCTCACCAAATCCTAATATCCTCTGTGACCTCGACGTCCAAGGGAGGCGCGAGTCTATAAAAGCAAAGTTGAGAATCGTTGAAACAAAAGTCACTCTCGAGATCGCTCACCGATCGAAAGCTGTCCAGAACCTCGAGCTCCCTAGTCCCCAAGGTGGGATTCTTATCGGTTCCAGCTACCAAAAGAGGGAGAGTGAGTGAAAAGGAGGACATATAAAAAAAAAGGGGGGAAGACCTCCGCACAAGTTCACTTTCAGCCAACTTACCAGGAGTAAGAACAAAATCAAAGTTCTTGAGATATCATAGCAAGGGGCAGGATATGTAAAACCAATGATATTTGTAGGGCCCTACGTTGGATTTACCAATAACGGCCCCCTTCAGCAAAATATCCCTATATGGCATTCTCTGAGCAGTGAGATAATATAACCTGTCAGCCTCACTCACACACCTCAAGTCGTAAAGATAGCATAACGTTTCAGGAGAAGGTGGTGGTAAGCGATCACCAAGGTATACCAAAGCAAGGGAAATCAGTGAGGCATACGAATTGGGGGTCAGTTGGAATAGACTGAGCTTTATCCTATTTAAGAAATCAATAATGAAATGAGGGACCAAAAATTTAAGCCCTACTATAAAGTGTGGTAGGCTCATAGCGATGAAACCCCTAGGGGGATGTGCGGCGTAGTCATCCACTACCGGAACCATAGCACTACATCCTTTGGGCATTTGATGGGAGCAAACGACAAGCTAAACGTCCCAAAATCACATCGTAGAAGAATGAAATGTGAACATACTCCTCCCATGGAATTCTCTCACTGTAGCTCCTGAGCCTTCTGAAAGTTCTTGGCAAGTTATGAATGTTGTAACCTCTCCTCTTCTGCTAGGTGTCGCATCGCCAGCACGCCACGCCATTATCACATCCAAACTTGTTTCAACTTCCCCGTCATCCTCCCCCATCAAATGGCGATGTCGCACATGACCTGCCCCCATCTACAAAGGAAGAAAGTTGGTTAGGCCGCTGCGAGCGAGCCACACCAAAAGTAAAAAAAAAAACTAAGAACCCTTGTAAATCATAGGCCATGCGCAACCTAAGCCAATCAACTACCTGAGACACAGCAGGGGAAGGAAGAAATAGAAGAGAAGGCAATCCCCAGGCCACACAATCCTAAAAACCAAAGGGCAATGCCTAATGGCCCCAGAAGCAACTGACAAATCCACCTTACCAAATCAAATGAGCCAAAATCATAAAAGAATAGTCTAATAGTTGGACCTATCAACTAACAAGTAGAGAAGACCCCCAAGAACCCCATAACAAAGAAAAGATAGAAAGGCGAATGAGGACATACCGTAGTTCTCCAAAAGAAGGAAGTCCGGTAGGAGTACGATTGCGCTCCCAACGAGGAAAGCCCAAGCGATGGGTAGAAGATCGGAGGAAGGCCAATGAGAATAAATAGTTCTAGAATTGGTAGAGTAAGCTGGAGATAAGGGTAAGAGGAAACTGAAAATTTTGAATGACTCAATGAGAGGGAGCAAGACAGCTCGCCCTATTTAAAAGAGAAGTAACCTAACTGTCAGATTGGAAGGGTTGCTGGTTACCCACGATCTAGTAGCTGGGGTAGCATGAAAGATAATAAATGAAAGGTTATAAAAATGCACAAAAATCCAGAAAACATGATTACCAGCCATCATCAAAGAAAGAAAAGTCACACGTGAAATACACGTAAGGGAGGTGAACCACTCACACACTGAGAGGACTGGAGCAGAATAACGATCTCACATCCAAGTAATACGCGAAAGGCATAGAATTCTTGCATAAGCCGCATCCAAGTAATGTGTATGCCCTGCATAGAATTCTTACGTGGATGACCCTGTGTCCAAGTAATGCGTGAATATACATAGAATTCTTGCGCGGGTCCAGGGCAGAATAATGATCTCGCATCCAAGTAATGTGTGAAAAGCATAGAATTCTTGCACGAGCTGTGTCTAAGTAATGTGCATACCCAACACAGAATTCTTGCGTAGATGACCTTGCGTCCAAGTAATGCGTGAATATACGTAGAATTCTTATGTGAGTCTAAGGCAGAATAACGATCTCGCGTCCAAGTAATGCATAAAAAGCGTAGAATTCTTGCACGAGCCGTGTCCAAGTAATGTGCATGCCTCACACAGAATTCTTGCACGGACGACCTTGCATCCAATTAATGCGTGAATATGCGTAGAATTCTTGCGCAGGTCCGGGGTAAAATAGCGATCTTGCATCCAAGTAATACATGAAAAGCATAGAATTCTTGCGCGAGTCACATCTAAGTAATGTGCATGCCCCGCACAGAATTCTTGTGCAGATGACCCTGCGTCCAAGTAATGCGTGAATATACGTAGAATTCTTATGCGGGTCCGGGGTAGAATAATGATCTCGCGTCCAAGTAATGCGCAAAAAAGTGCAAAATTCTTGTGCGAGCCATGTCCAAGTAATGTGCATGCCCCGCATAGAATTCTTGCATGGACGACCCTGTGTCCAAGTAATGCATGAATATGCATAGAATTCTTGTGCGGGTCCGGGGCAGAATAACGATCTCGCGTCCAAGTAATGCATAAAAAGCGTAGAATTCTTGCACGAGTTTAGGGTAGAATAACGATATCCCATCCAAGTAATATGCAAAAAGCGTAGAATTCTTGCGCGAGCTGCATCCAAGTAATGTGCATGCCCCACACAGAATCTTTGTACAGACAACCCTATGTCCATGTAATACGCAAAGAGCATGGAATTCTTGCGCAAATCAATTTGGAACCCCACACTCAAGCAAAACTTTTGCTCCACGAAAAGCTCTTGTATAAATAAGCATGACCAATTGGCAACATCGCATCACAATTATGGTCAGCAGTTTGACAAACCAAGTCACGCAACATACTTGGGGTTGAAAACGAAGACAAAGATACAACTCCTAACACGTAAAGCGAGCTAAGAGTTGAGGGGCCTTATGTTATGGGCGTTATTTAAACCAGGCTAAGTCCAGGAGCAAGTGCAGTCGATCAAGGTCGAGGCCCAATTCCAAACACAACTCCGCAAAATGAAGACTCCTGTCGTCAATTGAAAGCCACAAAATCTGGCAATGCAACATGATGAAAGGCATAACCCCAAGAAAGGTTTAAGCCTACAATGAGCAAGACCGACTAATAGCCCCCGGGGAATGACACATGAGGATAAAGGCAGCCACCCAAAAGTTCTGCTTGCTCAACCTCCTACCTTCTTGCCTGCTCGCTACTAGCAAATGCCCGTACGAAGTCCAGTCAGCAATCAGGAGTATGTCAATCAATTTGATAGCTCAAGCCTCAAGATGACACATCAGCTCCCCAGAGGTCCGATAATGATTTGTCTAACATTAATTATCTGACAGCACGCATTTAATGTCATAAAGCAGTGAATATAATCATTCCGCTAATCATAAAATTACATTTGTAACCTCTCCCCTTATTATAAATAGAAAGGGAGGGACCATTATAAGGGGGTGAGAGCAATTCATGTAGAAAGTCTATTGGTAGAAAAAGAGAGGATTCCCTATGAGAAAACCTGGGTAAGAGAACACTTTGTCCGTTGTAAGAAAGTCATATAGCCATTGTAATTTGTTAAAAAAAAAAAAGAAAGGGGACCTTGTGATAGTGAATAATAAAAGAGCACCGTGGACGTAGGGGCCAAAAATTAGCTTTAGCTGAACCACGATAAACTCCTGGTGTCATTGTTCTTTTCCAGTCTTCTCTGACTTTCATTGCCATTATCTTTCCTTCTTTCTTGACTTGCAGTTATGGGTGTTACTAAACAAATCTCATTAACTGGATTTTGGTGTCAACATTAATCAACCAAAATGAATAGCAAAGTTAAATAGATTCATTTTAGAATAAATAACCCGTACAAGTTCATCAAAAAATAATTACTTTCATTATAGATGATTGTCTAATTAGAATATGTCCAAGGTGTTCAAAAATAAAAAGTACAAGGTAAGAGCGCAATGGCACAATCTATAAAGGGGCTAGAGGCCTAGATGAGTCCTGAGGGGTTGGAGTCAATAAAGGGTGCAGGCAAGTTCTCTATCATCTATTCCTCAGATCCCACTATAGCTCTTTCCTTGACCTACGAGCCACCTTTGACCTGAGTATCGCCCCGAGCAAAACCTTCACCACCAATTTCTGCACCCAAAGCTAAAGCTGCCCTCTCGTCCTCTATGAAACGCTGAATAGTTACCTCAACATCACCATTGAAAAAGGTGAAGTCCATGCCCAAGTGCTTTTTCCACAAAGTAAACAAAAAGCTATAGTGGTGTCAAAGATTGCAATATCTTTAGCCTGCACAATCATAGCAATAGTCTCCCCCTGACTTAGATAACCTCATCTTCTATTCAGGTGGCCTTATCCTCTGCGCAAGCTACCCTCTCCCTGGCATCTTCCTCTTTCTTTCTCACAACCTTAGCCCGTCTCACTGTCGCATCCAGCTTGTTTTGCGACTGCCTTAACTCATCAATCATGTTGTAGAGCTTTGAGATTAGGCTAGACGTCTTATGAAGCAAAGCATCCTCAGCCTCCCTTTTAGTAGCCTCAGCACTTTACAACTGGGTCTCAGCATGTTTCAGATTCTTCCTCAACTCTAGTGCCTCTATAATCAAAGCAGCTAGGTCATCTTCAAGCTTGCCTCACTCCTCGTCCCAAACTACGATCTCGTCCCTTTAATTGATTGTTTCCAATGCACCCTGAAAAGGCCAAAATGGTCAGATTACCTACCAAGGAATTGAAAAATTTAGGAAAGAATGATACCAACCAGTAAACAACAGAAAACTATTATGCCTGCCAAGGCGTTACCATGCATCTCCTCACATTCCAATGCTTTTGTATGGGTTCCCAAAACCTGGTCTACATGTCTATGGAGAAAATCATAGTATACCATTGTCTTGGGACCTAGACCTTTGGGTAGGTCCCTTGGCATGTCCTTAGGCTCCTCTTCTAAACTAATAGCAATCTTTTTCCCTTTGTCAATTTGTTTTTGGAGGAGGCTTGTCTGGAGATTTTTCCCCACAACTAGGAGACCTCATTGACTCTCTTATAACCTCAAATAGTTCCAGTTGTGAAATAGGGATTGGCATCCACCAAGTATCTACTACAACCACCAAAGAGGAAAGACGACTAAGTTGAGCAGAAGTTGGAGTGGTGGCGGGCCTTGACCTAGCTGAAGGGGGAGGTTTGATGATATTAAGTCTCACCATATCTCTACGCTCCCCAAAGTCTACTGGAGCGACCTCCCTAACTCTGTGAGCTCCAATACCTTGTGCGCTATCAAGAAGCTCGATGTCAAGGGCAGGAAAGAGCCCCTGTGCTCGCAAAAGCTCCTCATTGAATTTTAGGTCGTTCTAGTGATCCTCAAAAACAACGAACTGATTAAACACTTCAGCTTCCTCCCCCTTAATGCTGGTTTCTCTTTCCTAGCTCCATCTGCAAGATAGAACAAAAGATCAAATTTAAGACAAAGTAAAATGAATAATAGAGCTAGCCTATATTCCCTAGCTTGCTTACCAGGATTCAAGACATATGCAAAGTTTTGTAGATAACACAAGGATAGGCAAGAGACGTAAAACTAACGAGTCTTGTAGTTTCCCAAGTTGGATTTCCCTTTGGCATCCCTTTGAGGCAAAATTTTCTTATAAATAAACGAATAGGCTATAAGGTAGTAAATCCCTTCTCGCAGTCCAATGCTCTTAATAGTATACAAGTTACAAAGAACTCTAACCGAATAAGGTGGAAGACTATTCTGAAGGAAGAAGAGCATGAGGGAGGTTAGTTAAGAGTATGAATTGGGAGTTAGTTAGAAAGGGGAAGTTTTAAGTTATTCAAAAAATCAATTATATAAGGAAGAATCGAGAATCTGAACCTGACATCGAGATGTTGGATGCTAATGGCTACAAACTTCGAAGGAAGGAAAGCAACATGGTCAATGTGAGCAGGTGCTAAGATACAACAACCCATTGGAAAACAATATGCATGAGCTATCCCCTCAAGCTCATGGAACTTTATGCTTGAGGGGTGATGGGTAAAGGGTGTATGATCTACAAACTTCTTAGGTCTGAGGCAAGCTGCAAACTCTTATGTGACATCACCACTCTGAGAGGTCACCTCCTCTATGACACAAAGTAGCTCCCCACTCCCTTCAAAAGATTTAGTATCTTCACTTACTATTTAGTGACCACGGCATCTATGAGGTGGAGACATTTACACAACGAGAAAAAGAAATGATCAAGCCAATAAAAGCAAACCGACCCTAACTCTAAGAAATTTACCCTAACAAAGGTCCTCCAATGTAAAAGATCGTATACACCTCAAGTCACCAAGACCCAAACTTCAGATACATGGGGGGCTCGACCATTAGGCCGCTAAAACCTAGAAAACTAATGGAATACTCGAACAGTAATCAGAAACCCTAATGTCTACTAACAGACTGACCAAACAAATCAAACACAATAAAAGATAATGTGTAGGTAAACAAGTACAACTAACACTACAGATTATTTTCTGACTAAAAGCAGGCAAAACTCCACATAGACCATAAAATAGAGACACCTAGAAACCAGAAATCGGAGAGGAAAAACTCACCGTGCTAACCGGAGAAGAAGGTTTGAAATGTCCATGAAGCTGCTCTTTAGTAACCAAAACTCAAACTATGAGCCTCTTAAGCCGGAACAGCACTAACGATAGCAAATGGCAACAAACGGTCACATGTATGATGAAGAGAATGAGAAAAGAGAAAATTTGGAAGCTTCAGATTTCAAATGACAAATGAAAGGGGGAAAAGCTTATCCTCAATTGATATCATGCACAATCTAACTGTTGCATCTGGGAACTCTTCAAATGCCCTCAATCTAACGGTCCATCGGATGCTAGCAATAAGTTAACGCCAGCCTAGCAAAAACATTCATTGGAGACAAGAACAATCACATGATAAAGTGGCAAAAACTTAAGAATTTCGAAAAAACAGGAAGTATGTCAAGCAACCTGGAAGATTGCAGATCGCAAACAACGAACTACAACTTTTGGTCTGCACCATAACTAACTTATACTAATTAAGGCATAACTTTCGTGCAACCTCTTACCACCTACATGCAACCTCATGCCAACTAGATGCACCTAATCACTCACTGAGCACTCAACCTCATGTCAACCAAGGCACACCTAATTGTCCACTAAGCACACGACCTTGTGCCTGCCAAGACGCACCTAATTATCCACTGAGTATTTAAACTCATGCTGACCGAGGCTCACCTAATCACCCGGTGAGCACTCAACCTCATGCTAGTCGAGGCACACCTAATCACCCATTGAGCACTTAACCTCGTACCTGTTGAGGCACACTTAATCACCCATAGAGCACTCGACCTCATGCTAGTTGAGGCACACCTAATTGCCCATTGAGCACTCAAACTCATACCAGTCGAGACGTACCTAATCACCCACTAAGCACTTGACCTTATGCCAGTCGAGGCGTACCTAATCACCCACTGAGCACTCAATTTTACGCCAGCAGAGGCACACCTAATCACCCACTGAGCACTCGACCTCATCCCAGCTAAGGTTTATCCATACAACCTACCTAGACACTTAAACTCATGTTAGTTAAAGCACAACCTGAGCATTCAACTCATTTTAATCAAGGTGCAACTCTCATGCAACCTTCCACTTGTAGCTTTTATGCAACCTGAAGGCTCATTACTAGCTAAAGCACTTCAGTGCTCAAGTTCATTGTTAGTTGAAATAAATTAATACAACCGATTGGTTATTCAACTCCATATTTGAGTTTATTCATAAAGAGCTTATATGTTATCTTTCACAATATATGAAGCATACAACATGATGCACTTGGAAAAAAAAGGCTATTACGCAAAATTTCATTAAAAAACCTCTTTCAACAAGGTGCATTTACACAAGAAAATTTGAAGTTCAAAGACTAGAATAAGCCTACAACTATAATAAGTAGAAGGAACTGGCTTTTAAGAGCCGGATCCTGCAAGCAAGAGCAAGCCGAACTACTCTAGCTTTTTTTTCTTGTCCTCCTCCTAAGCTAGAAGCTCCTCCCTCAGCCTTGCAACTCTTAGGTGCTTGGAGGTGCCAAATGGTTAACTCGCCACAAGGAGACCAAAGAACTGAGGTGACAAAGTTGTATTATTTAGTATGACCAATGGGGAGGATACAGAGAAAGGTAACAAACTTCCCAGGGTCCTCAAAGAGGAATCATCCCTGGGAGCTTCTTATAACAAAATTTCCTAGGATCCTTAAAGAGGAATAGTTACTAAAAGCCATACATGCTTCGTAGCATTTCACCAAAGACCTAGACCATCAAAAACATGGGGGGCTCAGCCAATACACCCATCAGGGTATTTTTGTGAAGAAGGAAGAGGGCTATTCACACCTTATATAGACTAGTCTAGCTTTATCAAAGAATCCAAAAACTGTCTGACTATTCTTGATGGAACAATCCAAAAAAACACAAGGCTGTCACACCAACGGCTATGAAACATGCATAGTAGAAGGTATGGCCTCATGCAGATGAAGCAAAAGATTGAAACATGAAATGACAACACAGTAGACTTAAGTGAAAGACTTGATAGCACTGTAGACTGTAAGTAAGGACTTTGCCAACAAACTATAACTCCCAGTCTGCAAAGCAAACTGAGAGTTGGGGGGCTAATGTTATGAGTATTTCTGGAGCAAGGCAAAATGGGCTGGCAAAGGCCCAACAAGGGACGAGTTCAACCAAAAAAGGCCTAAGTCATCCAAAAGCTAAAGTTACCCAACAAGAGTACCAGCTGGCTAACCGTGAGCTCAGGACGTAGGATGAGGCCAAAGCAAAACCCAACCATCTTTCAAAAAACCCATTTTGATTGAACCCAAGTATGAGACCAACTATCATGGCCAACAAGTCACCCAGTGTAAGCTTGGATTGCTAGGCGTGTTACCCCAAGCATGGGTACGAAACTCCTAAGTCTAGTCACCAGCCAAAGGCACATTCCCCTAGAACCAACACATCAGCCTCTAAAAATTAACAGTGAATGGCCAAGTATATATTGCCCGTCAAGCATTTATTGCCTACAATGGTGGAGGTGATAGTTTTACAATTTGTTAAATTACACTTGTACCCCCCTCTACCTCTATAAATAGGGGAAAATCATTGTAACATAATAGTGAAAAATATATACAGAAACTCTGTCAAAATAGTGAGAGAACTTATGTATTAAGATTCCAAACAGAGAAACAATCACCAAAAAGCAAATACAATCATCATGGACGTAGGGGTCACACTAACTTTAGCTGAACCACATTAAAAATCTTCAGTGTTCACCTTGTTCTTCCTTCTCACTGCTCTTGCTATTTTCTTGCATTTTCAGACTTCTTACAACAGTTTGAACTTCAGAATTTTTATTTAACCAATTATCAAAATCGACCATCAATACTATGCAAGTCAAGATCAATAATTAATTCACAAAAGAACATGATCTTAAAAAATCGATAAATAGTAAGATTTTAACATGTGAAATTGCGCTTAATAATGCTATGTACTTGTTTTTTGTTTCCAAATCTTGCTAGTGCTTTTAGACCTTTTGGTAGTTATTTTTTTTGTTAATTTAGATAATCTTATTTGTCTTAGACCTTTATTTGTCTCACACCTTTGTTAAGTGTTATTTTACTCCTGTTTGTTTCCAAATCTTTTTTGCTTGTGCAATTATTTTTCTGTTTTTGGTAGTGATGCAGATCGACTTAGTAGCAATGGTACTGTCATATATGACTGTTAAATGCTGATGTTTATGGTCATATGTAACTGTAATAGACTGTATTGATTATGTTTAATGTAATGGATGGATGTTATTGTTGAAAAATATTGTCATTTGCTCTCCTGCAGTACTAGTTCTAATCGTACGAACTCTACATAGGACAATGTCTGCTTAATTTTGGTGAATTTAGGTCCAAAAAAATGATAAAAGAAGGTTGGGCTTTTTATTTTTTTGTGCTATTGTAATAAAGATTGAATTGGGCTTCACTTAAAATAAAATGCAAAAAAGTGTTTAGAAAAGAATTCGGGCCCACCCGTTTTAACCCATACAAACCATTATAAAAATTTCATGGTCAGTTTAATGTGGTTAAACAGGTGACTAAAGTCTCCAACTGTTGGCCATCAGTCGGTTGCAATTGGACCCATAAATCAGCTTTGACCCACCGATGGACAGCCCTGTATAGCAAAATTTTCTGCAGAAAATAATATGTTAGTTTAAACAATGGGGTCCCAGTTTGCTTTTGATCTAAAATTTATTAATTTTTATCATTTTTAAAATTCAAAATAGCGTGAAATCATATAAATAGCATCGGTTACTCCTGAGAAAACTGTATTACTGATTGGATTTTTCAGTGACAATGCTGGAGGAGTAATGTCTAATAAACAATTGATAGGTGATGATAAAAAATAATAAATTAGTTTGTTTTCAATAAATTGATTTAAATAAAATATTTATGTAATATATGTTTTTTTAATTACATAGAACATAAGTTGTTTTATGATTGAGAATAAAAGACAGAAAAAGATAATGGAAAAATTAAAGTAATCCCAAAAATTTTGGAATTTTGCAATTGTTACTTAAATGTTTATTATTCATTCAAGGCAAATTTTCAAAATTAAAATAGTTTCATTTATTTTTGTAAAAAATAATCAATCCTAATTTTTACATTTTTATTAATTTTTTACAATTTATAATTTGTTATTTTGTTATAATAATTTGATTTAATTCCTTATTTCATTCTTACCTTGATTATGCATTAAATGAATAATAAACTGATGGTGAATGATGTGCTTGCGTTGATTTGGTAGACAGGAGTTGGGCATGATATTTCACAATTCATAATTTATCTTAATTTCATTCTTACAAAATTTTAATTGATTTTCAAAAATTAATAAATTGATAATAAAAGTTTGTCAAGTAAATTAATTATTTAAGAAAATAACTGACATAAAATGGGCATGTTATATACAATATAATTAATTGATTTATATTTTTGTAAATTGATTTAAATAAGATATTTAGTGTGATGAATAATGAAGACAATTTACTTAAATAAGATATGTTTAATTATAAATTAATTCTAAAGATATGTAAAACCATAAGATTGAATATAATTAAACTATCATGAAATTTGAATTTTCAATTTTCAAATTATTTATATTTAGTTTTTAATATAATAAAAAATACGGAATGATATGTGCTGCCATGTTTTTGCAATGATATATGAAAAACAATTACAATATTTTACACAGAAGGTGGAATGATGATATTATAACTTAATTCTAAAATGATATAAGACAAAATATTGTAATTGTCGTTATAATACAAATTATTATAATGTTGATGCCTATCTTAAAAATTCATTTAGTTTACAAAAAGTTATACTAGAAATATAATTTACTAAGAGGTAGAAAATGCTTGAATTGTTTAATTGACCATTAACTCAAAAAGAAAAATGGAAGAAGTCCTATTTTTCATCAAATATAGGAAATTGCTTATCTAGCCACTTAGGTAAGTTCTACTTCTTGTATTTTTTAATGAAATAAAATGTAAAACTATCCTTATAAAATTTAAATAATAACAAGAATATTCTTTTAAAAATTTACATAATGTCTAAAAGAGCATAACTTTTCTATACGATATTTTAATTATTTTGATAATACTTCTTGAGAAGTTTATAATTGAACTAAATGCCACGTGAGAATTTACTTCTTAAGAAATTCTACTTCCTTAATGCTAATTAAATAGCTTTTACTACTTCTCGAGATTTCACACGGAAACATATTTCCTAGGAAGTCCAACTTCCCATAGGATTTTACTTCCCGTATGAACCAAACAATTCCTAAAATAGTAAAATTTATCAATTGATCATTTAACACATAAATAATATATATTTAATTGTAACTTAATTATAAAGATATGTAAAATCATAAGATATAATACTCTAAAACTATGAGGAAAGTTAAATTTTCAATTTT
Source organism: Saraca asoca (assembly GCA_026873985.1). Lineage (NCBI taxonomy): Eukaryota > Viridiplantae > Streptophyta > Magnoliopsida > Fabales > Fabaceae > Saraca > Saraca asoca. The sequence continues at coordinate 7,711 of JANHAO010004518.1, read as the reverse complement.
GATTATTATATTTGTTTTTCATAAATAATTATCCTAATTAATATTATATGTTTATTTTTTGAAAACAAAATTCATACACGATTACTAATGCCAAAATTTTGGTAAAATCTAAAATAATTTATTCTCTATTTTAAAATTTTGAATTAATTCCTAATTTTGTTATTACTTTGATTATGTGTTGAATGAATAATAAATTGATCGTGAATGATTTGCTCACTTTGATATGGTAGACATGAGTACTACTTAATTATAAAACAAGATAATTAATTCATTTATATTTTTATAAATGGATTTAAATAAGATATTTAGTATGATGAAAAATAAAGATAATTTATTTAAATAAGATATATTTAATTACAACTTAACAATTTACGTAAATAAAATATATTAGTAAAGACCTATATTATCTTACTAAAAGAGTTTCACCTAAAAATAAAAATTGGCAGGTATTATACTCACATAAAAAATTTTCCTTTCAAAACTATTTATTTAATTAAATATTATATATTTTATGTAAAATATAAATTGTATCAATACACTAAATAAAAATCATTTTTTTGAAAAAATTATCTTGGCCAGTTTTTAATTTAAATTTGTTATTATGATTTTTAGTTTAACTTATTTATATATATCAAAATTTATAATTTTCAATTTGTTCCCAATGATATTTATATAGAATTAAATCTATGATAATTTATCAGTAATAACCTATTGTTAGTAATAAATCAAAAATACCAATTTATAGTAATAAAACTGCACGTGGATATATATATAATTAAAAATTGAAATTTAAAACTTATATATAGGTGTTGCATTCTTATTAAAATGTTTTCCGTCAAAAATCATTTTCTAATTAGATGCTATTATTAAAACTATCTTTTACATTATATATAGAAATAATTAATTTGAAGTACAAATTTTGAATTTATCTATTGTGAAAAAAATACAAAATTATCTTAGCGGATTTTCAATTTAAATTTTTTTATAATCTATCACAAATATTTGAATATAAATTAATCTTAAAATATATTAACATTTTTATCTTTAGAATCAGATCATTTTAATAATTGATAACTAATTTTAGTTAACTGAAAAAAAATTAAAACTATAAGATTTTATCATTATTGTGTCAATCAATTCAAATTCAAATATAGATTGTATTGTTATATAACTTATCTCTTATGTGCTACATATATTGTCTGCCATCCACAAAGAATAATATTTGGCCCAGCTAATACTCTTTTTGTTTTCCTCCTCCTTTGAGCAATCTTGCAATATTATTAGGTAATAATACTATATCTATAGATATTTCATATGTATTCCATTTTCTTCTTATTTTCCTACCCTTTTCATCCATCTTTGATACTTCCTAATTTTCTCTTTTAATGAACTTTTTTAACTTTGATTGTGATTTAGATATACATTCTCTTATCATTCCATTACGTAAGTTACATGTACTTAATTTAAATTTTTTTCACACATGTAATCTATTTCTTGTATGCATCATAATGAAATTAGTTTGAGAATATATCTAAAGGATATATAATGTGTGACAAGCATTAGTCAATTAACATATTATTTAAAGTGAAATTTGGTAAGCCCCAAATCTTAGTTAATAGAAATAGTTCTTATACCCCCCAAGCTACGTTTCAGTTGTAGAAATGCAGGGAAATAGCCAAAGCAAGGAGAAGGAGGAAGAACAAGATGAACAAGAGAAACTTTTTAACGTGGTTCAGCTAAAACCAAACAGCACTAATCCCTACGTCCATAGTATTGTTTTATTTCTATGAAAAAATTGATAGAGTTATAGTATGTATTTTTCCCTACCCCTTTTACAATGATCTCTCCCTCCTATTTATAGAGGTTGGGAGATTATAAATGTAATTTACTAAGTTGTAAATCTGTTACATTAAATAATAAATGTATTTAATAAGTATGGCTTCTGCAAATTGATTTCTGCAAACTACAGGCTAACTTCTGCATATTACTTTTTACAAGTGGGCCCCTGCTAGCTACTTTTTACAGACTGACCCCATAAGTTGGGTCTGTGAATGGATGTCTGCCTCAAGTTTAATCTCAGTGGACTTCTAGTTAGGCAATGCACTTCGTCCCATGAGCTGGAACCCTTGTCTTAGGGTCGTTGCTAACCTTCGATTAGGCTCATGTTTAGCAATCTTGAGGTCGCGTAGGACGACCTGTTGGGCACACGAGATGGGGCTCATCTCTAGCAAGCTAAGGCTTTTGCCTTGGCCTCGTTTTGTATTCTGAGCTTCGGGCTCGTGACTAGTGATCTAGGGATTGTGCTTTGTGACCTCGGCCTTCAGGTGAGCTAGGCTTTCTCCATCTAGACCTATCTTCCTTTGGGCCTTCGCCAACCCATTTTACATGACACTGAAAAATACCCATAATATTAGCCCTTAACTCTTAGTTCGCTTTATAGACTGGGAGTTGTAGTTCGCTGGCAAAGTTGGAGACTACAATGTGTCATGTTGTCATTGAGGTTTCTATTTCGTCATTTCTTCTGCCCATATCATCATTATCACATTAAATGCACACACTTTCCCATGGCTACCAATACAATGATGACCGAGCCCGATTATTTTTTAGACCATCAAATCTTGGGCAATTGAAAAGTCTCTAAATTGAATGGTTGGTGCCACCAGGGTCATTTTAGGTGAGAAAACCCTTCCTTTTCCTTCTTATTTTTTGAAAACTGATGCTTTGCCTCACTAGTTCTTGAGCTGTTTCCTCCAGTTTCACTTTCCTACTCCATTGATCCTATCATTGCAGTCACTAAAGACCAATCATCTTATTCAGAATCTAATTCGACCATATTAACTTTGGAACATGAATCGTCCTTTTGATACAGTAAGCCTTCCCAAGATCTTTGTTTTTAGAATGCTTTGTTTTATGAGTTTCTGGCATATTACTGCCTGGTCTGGCAGTGAATGCTTATCTACTGCTAGAAATTGTTTATCAGTTTCCAAGTTGTAGATTGTTAGATTCGGCTTTCTATTTTCCTAAGGTTTAGTAGTCTGATAGGCATTGTTGATCATCCCTCCAAATTCTCAGTAGTCTAGGTCCCTAATATGGTGGCTTGAGGGGTGTATGATCTGCTGCATAGAAAATTTTTCTTTAGAGAAGAGAAGCTTTAGCTTTTCTAATATGGTCTACTTAAAGCAACCTGACTATTTTTCCTTCTATGTAGATGGCTGTAGTTCATAAACACTGAAGTCACCAAATAGGAAGTGATGACAAGCCTGACTCCCCAGCTTGAAGTGAGGAGTTGGTATTCACCTTGGTTAACATGACCTTTAGGAGCGATGAGGTCACTAAACGACCTATTCCTCAGCCTGACCCTAATGAGGGGCAGTAGGTTGTTGAGAGCTCTTCAGACCACTCGTTCTTTAATTATTACCCTTCAACCATCGAGCTAGATGAACTTCGAAACATAGTTAAACATTACCGCTTCCCTAAGGGTTGTTGTCTTATGGCACTTTCTCCTGATGACCATGTAGCCTATCCTCCTCGGGGATTCATTGTTGTTAGCATCCAGCATCTCGCTACCAAGTTTACGTTCCCTGTTCATCCATACATCATCAATTTGCTAAATAAATTGAAGCTCTACCCCTTTCAACTGACCCTAAATGCCTACTCCCAACTCACATCTCTTGCACTCATATATTTGAGAGATAACCTTCCACCCCCATCTGCAAGAGTTTTGTGCCACCTTTACAGTATTAGGAATATGGGTTATCCAGATGGGATCTATTACCTTTTAGCTTATCGAATCAATTACAAAAAGGTTTTACCTCAGGGGGATGCCAAAGGCAAATCGAATGTAGGGAACTACAAGACTTATTGGTTTTATGTTTCATACTCGTCCTTGCATTCTCTTTACAACTTTGGTTTCATTCTAATACCTCATAAGTGAGCTGAGGTCAAGCAAGTTATCATGAATTCATATTATCATTTCTGACGTTCAATCTCATTTTTTGTAATCAGGGCTAGCAAGGAGAAGCCAACATTAGAGGTTGAAGAGGCTAAGGTACTTGACCAATTTGTTGCCACAAGTGACCTAAAAAATTATCTGAAATTTGATGACGATCTTCTTCGTTTTGATAGGCTCACTCTTGCATTGAACATCGAGCTTATGAGAGAGATTGGAGCTCATAGAGTTAGAGAAAGTGATCCAGCATATTTTGAAGACTACGAGATAATGGTGAAACTCATTTTTCGAAGACCACCTCCTGATGAGCCTGAAGATCTCGAAGTCACTATGACCTCGTCAGTCCTGATGTTTCTGCAGCTCCCATTACTACAAATCAATCTCCTCCTGCGTTAACTGAGATGCTTTCATAAAAGCTAGCCCCCACTTTGCTTCCTAAGGCGATCGAAGTGGTCGAGGTCATGACCCCATCTAAGCCCCCAGCTAAGAAACAAAAAGTGAATAAGGGGAAGAAGGTCGCCACCTCCTCGAAATGGGTGGCTCGCAAAGTCACAGCCGAGGAGCCTCCACCTGATCTTGGCCCAAATACACAGGAATATTTTGACTTTCTTTGGAGGAATGTGAAGGTAATCTTGGGACCCCACACTAGCCCCTAAGTGTTAGAAGCAGAGGAAGTCTCGAGTGGAGGGATGATGTGTTATGCCACCCATCATGGCCTGATGGTAAGTAACACCCTTTTTACCTTGACTCGTTTACTCCTTCATAAATTGATTCAACCCATTTAACTTCTTAGGGTGTGCTGGGAATGACAAAGATGAAGGAAATGCTCTAGGCTTGGGAGGAGAAGAATTCCATGCTTGAGAATGACCTACCTACTATGACCGCTAAGGCATTGAAGCTAGAGAATAGAGCGATGAATGCTGAGGTCCCTCAAAAGGAGGCTGAGGAAGCTCATTCTCACAAGGTGGCAAGTCCCAATGCTATCACAGCAAGTCTTGACAAAGTGGTAGATGAGCTATCAAAAGTAAAATGTAACCTAGATTTGACACTTTAGGGCATCGATGTAGCAATGCAAGGAGCAGAAGCTGCAGCTCGATGAGCTAAGGCTACTGAGAAGGAATTTGAAGTGGCCAGGAAGGAAGTCGCTTTGAAATAGAAAGAGGCCACTTAGGTTAAGGCTGAGACTACTGAGCTGGTTGCAAAGGTAGTAGAGAAAGTGGAATCTAATATATCCTCCTCTTTCTTATACACCCTGTGGGGGCGACACCCAAACATGGACTTTTCCTTTTCTGTGGAGGATGCTCTTAAGGCAATAAAGGGCTTTGAGAGGAAAGCTGCAAAAGTTGGGAAGGCTACTTCTTCCAGCAAAAGTGTGAAGCCCACAAGTGAAGCCTTCCCTACCGAGGGTGCCATTTAGAGAGGGAGTGACCCGTAAGTTGTAAAAACCCCTGACAGTCAAATGAAGGATGATCTGCTCGCCCCTCGTGCCGATCCTCCCCCTAGCAACATTCAGCTTCCAAGGATCCAGCTTCTTAAGATACAATCTTGTAACTCTTTTTTTCTTTTTTTTTTCTTTTTTGAACTTTGCATTCAATCGTGGATTTTGTTTGAATTCGCCTCGTTGAAGGGGCCCTTAAATGAACCTTTCTATTTTTCCTTACCTTTCTAAATGCATTATGATAGATGCTTTATAGAAAATAATACATAGACCATTATGGATAGATTCCTGCAAATCATAAGTTAATAGTTGTCAAGTAAAAAGAGCGCCTAACAAGTTAATCGACCTGGGTAAGCAAAATGTGATAGATGATGAAGTAAAATACTGAGTAGATCATATGAATTTATATAAGTTAGTTGTAACTAGCAAATTATGACTGTAAGCGATACATGTCACGCCGAATGCCCAGTAGATCACATGGAAGCATGGCAAGTCGTATAAGAACTATGTCTTGATTAGAATAAGTTGAATGCTCAGATTGTACTTTAGCTAGCATAAGTTTAAGTGCTTAGTGAGTAATTAGGTGCACCTTGACTGGCACATCAAACAGGCCACATGAGAACTGCGAGCAATAGATCACACAAGAGCTGTGAATAATAGGTCACATAAAAGCTACGAACAATAGGTCACATGAGAGTTACGAATGATAGGTCACATGAAAGTTGTGAGCGATAAGTCACATGAGAGCTATGAATAATAGGTCACATGAGAGCTACGAGCAATAGGTTGCATGAAAGCTATACCTCAATTGGAAAGCTAATGATGTACCGAAATGAGCCCCGGAGGCCTCAGCTCGGAAGCTGGCAAGTAGCTTGATAACTCTATGAAAATAGAGTTATCTTGATAATTTCTAGATTTAAATTGTTGAAGTTTGAGAGTAATTTTTATAAGTCAATCTGTGTTATTAGTTATTTTTGTTATTTTGTTTAAAGTAGTATTATTGTTTTGTCTATGAAAATTTTAGATTTGTTAATGGAGGAATTATGTTGAATTGATATTGTGTGCTGATGTTTAAGGTTTAACTGTAGCTTGAAAAAGGAGGTCCTATGACGAGCTCGAGTTTGGCCATGCAGCAACTCACAAGGTGATAATCTCACATCCAACTAAAGCTCACAGCCACCCAATCACACTTCAAAACCTCACAGCCATCCCAATCGCACTTCGAAACCTCGCAGCCATCCCAGTCACACTTCGAAACCTCACAGCCATCCCAATAGCAAGTCGAAGCTTGTACTTCAAAGCTTGCACCCGAAGCTTGCACTTCAAAGCTCGCACTACGAAAGCTGTACCTCGAAGCTTACACTTCAAAGTTTGCACTTCGAAAGCTCGCAACCATGAAGCCTGATCCACAGAGGGGTTTGTGCTATAACAAGCTTACAGTCAGGTAGTAACTCGGTCTTCACACTCAAGCCTTGCATGGACGACCCAATGAGCTCTTGTCGACAGCATCATTCTGGACTTGGTTTTGCATGTCGGCGTGAGGATGAGTTCTTACAATCATGAGGAGGCTGCGCTTGTCCAATGGTTGTGCAATAACTAAAGTGGAAGGCTGAATACTCTGCCATTTTTGTTGCTAAAAATTAAGAGAAAAGGCTGAGCTGGAATGAAGAGATGAATCAGCAGCTTAGCTGGAGGAGAATTGAATGAAGTTTACCTATTTTTGGGTGCTACAAACACTGAAGAGAGCAATTCACATGAGGGCTACATCAACAAACCCAAAAGAAGAAAGAACAAAAAGGTAGCAGTAGACTCATGTGAGGCATTCATTCATTGATTTATTTTTTATCACATTTAGGAGCTAAAAACCCCATAGGAGAAAGGAGAGCAGAGGACGGTAGTAGCCAGTAGCAGAAAAGATCTGGACAGTAATGGAAGAAGAGGAATAAGGCGCTGGAATTGAGAATTGATTCTTCTTCTTTTCTTTTTCTAACTTGCTTTCAATTATTTTTTTGTTTTATTGAACAATGTATGCCCTGTTTTTAAGAGTAATTGTTGAGATGAACATGAGCTAAATTTATTTTTAGTTAGGATTAATGTTGAACTTTAATATTGCAATGAAATCTTAGATTGTTATTTATGATGCTGAGTAACTTTTCTCTTTTCATTCCAATGTATTAAACGCCATTTCTCATTGTTGATTTGCCATTAATGATGAGATATAGAGATAACTTCAAATCTAGAAAGATAGATGTTATTGGACATAGCTTGAATGATGCAAGTTCAATGGTTATATGTTGTTGATTTGTAGATAATATAGGAATATA
>JANHAO010004517.1:0-24098 GCA_026873985.1 Saraca asoca | reverse complement strand
GCCCATTACCGGAATACAGACCTCTTAGTGTCTTTTCCCATTTAATTGATGTAACACAACTGTAGCTAGCATTTAATGCATTAAACACATGCATACTCTCCTTCTTCTATAAATAGGATTACCTTGTTAGCAGGAGGGGAGAGAGGCCAATCTTGTAAACAATACTTTGCACATTATCAATAAAATCTCCGCCGTGGACGTAGGATCCGGTACCGCCCGGATTTGGCCAAACCAAGTAAAAACACTGTCTTTCCTTCTCCCTCTTCCTCTTGATCATCCTCCATAACATTTCAAGAGTGACATTGATTCCCGAACTCTACATTCTGTTGGCCGGAGTTTGGTTCCCATATACAAACCATATTTTGCCTTCAACAACTCAATTTTCAGGTTCTTGTGGTGTATACTTTGACACACCACCTTGATCCAATTATTCGAAAGATGTATTTGTTGTGAAGTATAGCTTTTACTTTAAATGTTATGTAATATATCAATGTTTTCTATTTTCAAATAAGGCTATCATTTGTATGATGGGATAACTATAGTATTCATTACAAGTAAACTAGAAAGTGTATTTTCCAATAAATTACAAAAAAGCATCGAAGGTAATTTTAGGTAATGGACTTAATTGCATTAATTCCTATTTTCATAGAGAATAATAGATTCAAATTTCATCATTCAATTTTTACGAGGAGTGATTCAATGAAGCTCTCTTTCTAAGTTGGGACTGTGACATGTCCTTTGTTAAATTGCACCTAACAATAGTGACATGTTCTTAAATTGTAGTTAATATTTATAATTTTGTGTCCAATATTGTTATTGCCGAAGATTTCACAATTGCAATTTTCTCTGTAATGATATTTTTTGCATGCATTTATCTATAATTTTGTCAATCATAACATAATCACAACTGGATGTTGACATTTATACCTCTCCTCTGTAAACATAACATAATTGAAAGATAGCTTTTCATACAATCATAACATAATTAGGATAATTTATAGAGCAGTTTCACTTTTGAAGAGAAGGTCATTCCATAAATCCTTAACCATTGTTGTTTATGTATATCAATTATTAATAAAATCTCAAATTAATTATAATTTTGGTCCTCCTAATAAATAAATTAGTTGCATTTGGTTCTATTTAAATATAATATTCTATTTTAATCCATCTAATATACAAATTAGGCTAAATCAAAGCCTTCCATCAAGTTATATATCAAGGGAACTAAGATTATAATTAGGTCTAAAATCTAACACACAAATAATAATAATATCCAAGTAGAAATGAAAAGTAATGAAAATCTAAATAAAAATTAAATGAAACTATGTAAAGAAGCTAATTAATTTAATTTTTTTTCCTTATTGGCCCCTCTGTTGTTTTTCTTTTAAATCTGTTTTTTCTTCATTCACACTTCACAATTTTGATGTTGTTATTTTAAACTATTAAAGTCTAAGTAAAGAATTTTAAAGCACTAAATTTTTATTCTTAGTCAATTGGATAAATTATAGCTTATCCATCCGTGATTCATTATTATTTCATTTTATTTATTTATGATAAATTGACATGTTGTCCACATGTGATTTGCTCAGTTAGCATATAACTTACCACCATTAAGAAAAATTAATAGATTTTTACATATATTTCTTACATGTCACTCTCTCATCAAATTCTCTTTCTTTCTCCTAATAAACATATTTCACTTACTATCTTTAAATATTATGAATAAATTATGATATCCTTTGTTGAGACTTAATTTGCTTTCATTTACATTATTCTATTTTTTAAAATATATACTTACGCTCTTATTCTTATATTTTTTTGTCTTTATATTCATGAATTTAAACTTATCAAAAATATTTGATGAAATTAATTTAATTGAAAATAGGAAATATTTTTGAGGTGCACCTTTAGAGATTGTTTCAATTTTAAGACTGCAAAATGTCATCCGGATGCATCGTGGCAAAAGGTCCCCCTGTTTTTTCTTTTCTTTTTGTTTTGATAAGCACCAAAAGTTCTTGATTGATTACTGGGACTTTAAATTTGATATATATAGATATATATATTATTGCATCTGACAAAAAAATAATTAATTATTATTTTCATTAAATATTACATAATCCACCTTTTTTTTTTCTCCGTAGATGGTGGAGGAAATAATAACATAGTTATTTTATATTTGAGATTTTTTTTTCATATTTCATGAATAGCATGTGGTTATTTCATCCGAGTAATAAATTCGAATGGCCAATTTTGTAATTTTCAATATATTAAAGATTAAAAAATTAGGTTTAGTTTATATGAATTTTATAAAATTAATAAAAGAAAAAAAAATTTGATAATTGATCTCTCTCATAAACATATATTATAATTAGAGAATTTAAGAATTTTTCCTTATCTCCCTTGCAAGTGCGCGGTGAAAAATAAGGAAAAAACTCTTTTTATTTTGGAATGTTTCATTTAATGATGTCTTTTGCTCATTTAGCAAAAATGTTTGAAATATATAAAGAGAGATTTTATGCGACTCTTTGACAATACACCAGTTTTAGTTACTGGTCTCTAATAATTATTAAGTTGCTGATTTTGAAATTAAGATATTAGTTTTAATTTTGTTGGCTTTATAGTAAACTTTTATTTGAATCGAGCTTGATATTGAAACTTAGATTACATTGCTTCATGATGCATTTCTTAAAACTTTATTCGAATACTAAATTTATAAATTATATTGTATATTAATATTTTTATATAATTTAATTTAATATATTTAATTTTTAATTATAAGATCATCCTATTTAATAATTGATTTAATCAATTGAATCAATCAAATTATGATTTGATAATTTATCTAATTTCATATCTAATTTAATTTTTAAAATATTGTTCTTAATCATGATAAGACGTCTTTGAGCAATAATTCCTAAAAAATATAATTAAATCAATATAGAATTTACTTTTTATGAATTAGAAAGTGAAAGAGAGAATTACGGGCACCTCGTGTATACATGCAGCTGTCAAGCTTGACTTTGTGAACCTAGAAGAACTGAAACAAGATCAAGGCTTTGTGGTCCCACACGGTTATTGATTCAACATGTTTACATTTCTGCCACTGACTTCGTAAAGTGTATATAAGTACAATGATTCTATTCTCCGTCAAAGCCTCTGTTTTGTTATTCAATCATGGCCACCTATGCTTCACTTACTGCAATAATTCTTCAATTTCTGTTACTCTCAGCATCATCCATATTTCGCAAAGGCATGAATGTTGTTTGCAATGAAAAAGATCAACAGATACTACTTGTATTCAAACAAGGCATTCTGAATCCTTCGAATTGGCTTTCCTCATGGTCTATTGAGGAAGATTGTTGCCATTGGATTGGAATTCAATGTGCCAACATCACAAACAGAGTTACCAAGATCAAACTCCAATGTCCAAAAAGATGGCTGTCTGGAAGGTGAAATCAATTTGTCTGTGCTTTTAGAACTTGAATTCCTGAAGTTCCTAGACTTGAGTGGGAATAACTTCATGGCTATCCATATTCCTGTGGTTAGTCAGACATCCCATCCACATGCCAGTTTCTCTATCATTCATTATCTTGACTTATCGTATAACCATTATCTTTACATGAATAATCTTAGTTGGCTTTCCAGTGTTTTTTCTTTGAAGTATCTCAACCTCAGTTGGATTGATCTTCACTATGAAACTAGTTGGCTTAAACCGGTAACTTTGCTTCCTTCTTTGCTAGAGTTACACTTAAGAAAATGTCAACTTGAATACATCAAGCCACCACTTGGCTGGTATGTTAATTCTACCTCATTAAAACTTCTTGATCTTTCTTTTAATTTTTTCAATGGATCAATTCCTGATTGGCTCTTCAAATATGAAAATCTAAAATGTCTTAACCTTGGTAATAGTTTATTTTCTGGTCCCATTCCCACAACATTAGGAAATTTATCATCTCTAAGTGTATTAGACCTCAATTCGAATTGCATGAATGGCAACCTTCCACCAAGTCTTTGGCAGCTCTCGAACTTAAAAAGTTTGTCTATCAATGAATATTCCTTATTCGTCAGTGTTGTATCCGAAGAGAATTTAGACCAACACTTAAATTTGAAGCTACTGAAATTGAGCTCATCAAATTTTACCTTCCGTTGGGATCCCAATTGGATTCCTCCATTTCAACTTAGTCATATATATTTTAGGTGTTCAAAGTTGGGTCCTATTTTACCGTCATGGTTGTATACACTAAGATTTATAAAAGACCTAGATATTAAAAAGTCTGGAATTTCATCCATAGATCATGATAAGTTTTGGAAGATGGTAGCCATAATTAGTAGAAGACTTGACCTATCCAATAACTTAATTAGAGGGGACATATCAAATATTATCATAAATACCCCCTGGATAGAGCTACAAAATAACAATTTTAGTGGCAGGCTCCTATTCATATCTCCAAATGTCACCATCATCATTATATCCAACAATTATTTCTTTGGGTCCATCTCTCCCCTTCTATGCCATGGAATGAATAAGAAGAACAATTTAGAACTCTTGAACTTTTCAGACAATCTTCTGAGCGGGGAACTTCCAACTGATTGTTGGTTATGTTGGAAATCTTTACTTTGTTTAAACTTGGCAAGCAATGATCTTACTGGTGAAATTCTTGAATCCATGGGCTTTTTACCTAACCTTAATTCTTTGCATTTGCATGATAATAGATTTTTTGGAGGAATACTAGCCTCATTGCAAAATAACAACAACCTTGTCATCCTTGATCTCGAAGGAAATAATTTTTCGGGAAGTCTGCCAAATAAGATAGGACAAAACATGAAAGCTTTGGTATTGCAATGCAATCAATTTAGTGGCATTATTCGATCACAAGTATGCCAATTTGCTTCTCTCATCATATTGGATCTTGCTGATAATAGATTATCTAGACCAATACCTAAATGTCTCTCAAATATGACTACCATGGTTGGAAGGGAAGATTCAGCAACAAAAAGTTACATTGCAATTGTTAGTTCATTCACAACCTCTATTGATGGTCTTTCCTTGTTAATAAAAGGCCAGGAAAAATTGTATGGAATGCAATTTATTCTTGTGCGCTTTTTTGACCTTCTTCTAATGTTCTATTTGGATCGGTCCCTCTAGAACTATTTCATCTCAGTGTTCTACATTTTCTAAACTTGTCCCAAAATGATTTGACGGGAAAATTACCACTGGAGATTGGAGGCATCTCCAACTTGACTTTTCTTGCTATCTTGAATCTTTCATACAATCATTTCAGTGGAAAAATTCCCTTAGGGACCCAACTTCAAAGTTTTGAAGAATATAACTACATCGGAAATGCTAAACTTTGCAGACTTCCTCTTAAAAAGAGCTGTGCAGAAGAGAAAACACATGATGGTGTTGAGGCAATGCAAGAAAATGAAGGTAAATCTAAAAAGGAAGGATTTTATATGGGCATGGGAGTTGGATTTGCAACAAGCTTTTGGGCAGTTTGTTTTGCCCTTTTCTTCAAGAGGTCATGGAGGCATGCTTATTTCAGGTTCCTCAATGACATTAAAGACCAACTTTATGTTATGGTCATCCTAAAGATGAATTGCTTTCGTTGAAACCAAAACAATGTTCAAATTTGGTAACTAGTGAGTGCTAGAAGAAAATGTTTCTTTTGATAAAACTTTACATTAATTCATGGATTTATATTTAGCTTTTGTTGCATGTATATTATTATTATAATTTCAAAGCAAACAACCGACACTCTATTCACCTTTGTAACTACTATTTGCTCAATTTCCAGGTTCTTATGGTGCATGCTTTGACATGCCTCCTTGATCCAATTATTCAGAAGATGTATTTGTAGTGAAATATAGTTTCTACTTTAAATGTTATGTAATATATCTATGTTTTCTATTTTCAAAGAAGGTTATCATTTGTATGCTGTGAGAACTATGTGTATTCATTGTAAATAAACTCGAAACCATATTTTCCAATAAATTACAGAAAAGCATCGAAGGTGATTTCAGGCAATGGACTTAATTGCATTAATTCCTATAGTCATAGAGAATAATAGATTCAATTTTCATCATTTAGTTTTTAAGGGGAGTGATTCAGTGAAGCTTTCTTTCTAAGTTGGGACTACATGTCCTTTGTTAAATTGTACCCAACAATAGTGACATGTTCTTAAATTGTGGTCAATATTTGTAATTTTGTGCCCAATATTGTTGTTGTGTAAGGCTTTACAATTGCAATTTTTCTCTATAATGATGGTTTTTTCATACATTTATTTATAATTTTGTCAATCATAACATCATCACAATTGGATGTTGACACTTATACCTGTCCTCTATAATCATAACATAATTATAAGATAGCTTTTCATCCTCCTCCATTTTCCTTTGTTAGTGTTAGAGATATAGGGTTCAATTTGATTTGGATGTTGGCATTTATGCCTATCAACCAACACAAGGCATAATCTAGTATGATAATTGAATGTACATGTGCTTTCCTTTTGTTTTCCTATAATGAATCATACACTACTATTTTTTTGCAAATTGTCTCTTTTTTCTTTGGAATACAATATGAACATGTCTAAACAACTGTGAGAATTCCAAGGTACTAAAGAATGGATTTTGGTGAAAAAAATTTAATTTATGCATAGAATATAAAATTAAGGTAGTATTTGGTTTGCAAAATCATACATTCCAATGAATTTTAATATTTTGAGGAATGTAATTTTTAACAAATGCCACATTATCATCTTTGGCTTAATTCAAAAGATTCTTAAGAATGATAGAATATTATATTTTAATTAAGGCACATATTTTTAGAAATATTGCTAAACTACCTAAAATATTCTCATTAGAAACTGCTAAACTATGATGATGAATGGCAGTAGTACTGGTCAAAGGCAATTGGTGGTAGGCAATAGTTAATAATTATAAGTGGTGATTAACAATGATGGATGCTTAATAATATAAAATACTAATGCTTTATTTGAAAATATATCTTCATTTTAATTCATTTATAAGTAAATTTTATTGTTTACAACTAATGTTAAATAGCATAAACAGATTGAAGAAGATTTACATCCCCTAGTGCCAACCATGTGCGTGGGTTCTTCCTAGTGGTATGTGTTAAGGAAGAGGAGTCATTATACTTGGATTCTCAACCAAGCATGGCAGCTCATAGGTATTTGAAATCCCAGATAGTTACTAAACAATTCATGAACTGATAATTTATGAATTTATTTATTCAAATCCTCAAACCATGACTAATCATGTTGTGGTTCAATATTATCTTTTAAATTCCCTAAATCATAGCTAATTACATTACCATTTAATAGATTGGGGATTCATATAAAAGGTGACTAATGATTTTTGCATCATTAGCTAGCATGTATGCTCATAACCCCAACACAAGTGGAAGGATTCTTAGCGAGTAAAAATTCCACAACCAAACCTAATATTCTTAATATAAATACATAGACAAAGTGAGAAGACAACCAATACAACCTCATATTAGGATGTAAGTAAGGACCTGCATTGTTATAACCTTACTGAGCTAACTAACCCATCATTGTAGGCTCAATTATAAGGCTCACACTGCTAATGTCTATTAATGATCTACGTTTTATTTAGTAGTATAATCACATATTAATTAGCCTAACTTACTTAATTGTTATGACATTTATTTAATCCAATATAATATATAATTAAACTATGGCAATCTAATATAGAAAATTCTAACAATTTTCCACTTAGACAATATAGTTTAACAAATGAGAAATTAGATTACAATATGTGGCCATAATAATAAATGTCAACAACAATCATGACACCATTATAGCTATAGGTTAGGCACAAGTACCTAATAATGCAAATTATCATATCTGATAGGGATGCTAATTTCATACATGTCTTGAATACTTATGTTACAATGACTGAAACATAATGTAGAATGTGTGAATATCTTTATGAAATGGTTCATGCATCCAACCAAAATGTTTAAATAAGGATAAATCTCAACATAAAAATGAGATAGGGTCTAAATATCTCCATTAATATGCTATAGAACAAATGTATACAATTAACAATAAAGCATATGACAATATCATTAATAATGCATAAATATAGAAATAATAATAAAATAGCATATGACAATATCATTAATAATGTATAAATATAGAAATAATAATAAAATAAATTTGGTATTATTATAGGTAATTTTGGAACCATATAAATGGGCTGGTAAAAGCTTAATGGACAAGTCTAACTGGTAAGGACCCAATTTATCTAGGATTGAGGTTGTTGGAGCAAGGCATCATGTCATCAAATGCAAACACAGATGATTGGTCAACAAGGATCAAAGCATCAACCTCAGGTTGTTGAGGATGAGGTCTAGCCCACAGCTCGAAGCATGCTTTCCTAGCCATTAATTTAGGAAAATTCATTCAATTGCTTATTTAATGGAAATCCCTTATTGTCCACTATATAATCAATTCTTTTTTTTAATTACATTAAAATTGTAACATCCCAGTCAAGATAAACATAGGAGAAAATCATTGTACAGAGACAATTAACAAACAACCACTATATACTATATCTTGCCTAAAAATACATTGAAAATAAAGAATTGTGGACGTAGGCATTGTACTAGGCTAAACCACATTGGAAACTTCTGGTGTCTTTTTGTTCTCTCTCCCTCTCTCTCTCTCTCTCTCTCTCTCTCTCTCTCTCTCTTTCTTGCTACTTTGCCTTCACAATTTGTGGTTTGGGGTTTAGGACTTTAGTTGATCAAATTCACACATCAACAAGTATTCTTAACATAATACAAAAAGAAAACTCCCACTAACTCTGAACATTAAAAGACTTAGCTAATCCCATATTCTTAACATGATCATGATACATTTGTATTGTTAAGCCTTTGGTTAGTGGATCCACAAGCACATAATCCATGGAAACATGCTTAATGCAAGTTTGATGCTTGTGTATCTTCTTTCTGACAAATTCATACTTCACATTAAAATGCTCTGTACAAGCATTACTTTTACTATTCTGAGAGTAGCATACCATAACAACATTGTTGAAATAACATGAGTAGCTTCACAATATTAAAAACAAATATGAAATTCCTTAACCATATAACTTCATCACTTGTGACATACTCTACTTCCATAGTAGAGGTTGCTATAAATGGCTACTTCACACTTTTCCGCGAAATATTCAGATGTCAATTCTTATCATCTAGGCAACTAGTAAAATTAGAGCCTAAGTAGTCTATAATAGTAACATCATTAGATCTCCTATAGGTCAACTTATAATTCTTTGTACCTTGTAGGTACCTCATAACTTTCTTCATACCAATCCAATGTCTCCAACTAGGATTGCTCAGATATCTACATAGCGCACCAACTACAAAAGCTATATTAGAATGTATATATACTTGAGCATAATTAAGCTACCTACAACAGAAGTATATGGGACCATCTTAATTCTAGATTTCTTTTTATCATTTTGAAGACACTTGGCTTTAGAAAGAATCTTAACCTTTTAAATGGGTGTAAAACAATAAGAACATGTATCCATATTGAACCTTTTAAGCACTTTCCCTATATATGATTTAAGAAAATCTAGGACCTATCATGATGGATCTTTATGTCTAACACAAAAGAGTCATTACCAAGATCCTCCATGTCAAAATGTTGTGATAATAATTGCTTTATTTCATTGAATAGGTTTGTATCATTTCTAACAAGGAGAATATTATCAACATACAACACAAGGATCACAAAACTATCTATGCTCATCAAGTAATGGATACACTATTCCATTGTGTTCTCCTTGAAACCAAGATAAGTCACTATCTCATCAAATTTGAGATACCATTGTCTAGACACTTATATTAAACCATACATGGACCTTTTAAATTTGGACACTAAGTGTTCTTTACCTTTCTCTTGGAAATGATCTAGTTGTTTCATATAAATGGTTTTTGATAGATCACAATTTAGGAAGATTGTTTTAACATCCATCTAGTAGAGCTTTAGACAAGTGCCATAACAACTCAAAATGAGTCCTTATTCGAACCTGGTGAAAAACTCTCTTTGTACTCTACGCCTTCTCTCCAAGTGTGACCTTTTCTTACTAATTTGGCTTTATACCTTTTACTTTCATTTTGAGTATTTAGGTTGGTCATAAAGATCCATTTGCATCCAACTGATTCTAACTAGTAGGCAATTCCTCCAAATCTCATTCATTATTCTTATACATTGAAGCCAATTTATTTTCCATAGAATCCATCCACTCTAAAGAGTTCAAACTAGAAATCACTTCTGAAAAGTTCATTGGATCTGAGTCATCATTAACATCAAACTTATGCTCTTACAAAACATATCATATAATCATTTGAAATTTCTTGTTGATGTGCCCTTTGAGATATCATCAAAAGAACCTATTTATGGTAAAATCTGATCAACCTAAATATTGAACCCTAAGTTGCAGAATGAATGTAAAAAGGGAGAGAGAGAGAGAGAGAGAGAGAGAGAGAGAGAGAGAGAGAGAGAGAGGAAGAATAGAGAGACACTAGAAGTTTTTAACGTGGTTCAGCTAAAGTCAATCGACCCCTACACCCACGATTATTTTATTTCTTTGCATTCTTGGCTTAGTAGCCGTATCTTTATGTTGAGAGTTTTGCATCTAATGATTGATTGTGTCATATATAATGATCTCATCCCCTTTTATAATAGTTGGGGGGTCACAGTTTGAATGTAAATCTATAATGATAAGTATTATGACTTGATTGGGATAACATAATAGTAAGGTTTGATAGTTATAATAGACTCTTGTTAAGATAGGAGACTAAATGGATATTCCTGGATTGTAGGAGATGTGCGCTCTAATCTACAAGCTGAGCCTTGTTCTTAATGACCTAAGATTACTCCTTTGACTTGTGTTAACTAGCGACTTAAGTTTATGTCTGGTGACCTATTATCTTGGTCCAGTGACCTCAATCCTAGATGAGCTGGGCCCTTACTAGTTGGGCTTGTCTATTGAGCTTTTATCAATTTATTTGTGTGGTTCTCAATAATATCCATATTATTAGCCCCTAGCTCTTAGTATGATCCGTAGACTAGGAGTTGTAGTCCATTGATAAAAGTTAACTACAATTTGTCATACCATTGTTTTATATGCCAACTTATTACTCCAGTATATAATACACATTTTCCATGGCTGCTGAGGTGGTGACAACTAAGTTGGACTGTCAGATTAAGAGTAGTTGATTGGTCTCCAAATCTATTAGTGAAGCCAATTGATTTGTATAAGATGATAAAATCCCCTTTTCTTTGTTTCCTAGGGTTTAATGACCTAATGGGTTTGTCAATTAAGCCCTCCATGTTTCTACTAGTCTAGGTCTTGGGTGTGATGATCTGAGGTGTGTATGGCCTGCTACATAGGAAGTTCCCAATGATAATTCCTCTTTGAGGATCTTAGGAATTTTTGTACAAATCTTAGTTCCTCATGGTAATGCTGATGAATTTAGTTTCTTTATCTTTGTTCTTTTGCCTCCTTCGAAGGAGAATAAAGAAGAGTTTGAGTAATCTTGGTTGATGACCAAATGATGGATGACTCATTCTTCAGATTAGGGATTCAGTTTCCAAGAATTAGCCTTATAGAACCATGATAGCTATAGGATTATTTTGATATGTATTTTTGAACATATGTACGTTCACCTCATTGAGTGAGGTTTTAATGAATTTTATGTAATGTTTTCACTTTTCCAAGCTTGCACCAAGTTGGATGAATAGATTCCTATAAATCACAACCTAATAAATATTAGTCAAGTTGAAAGACCAACCGATCACATTAATGCTTCTTTACTTGCAAACCATGACAATGCATATTTATCAGGTCGAAGTTTATTACACGAATCAAGTGCCCAGGTCGGTTGAGCTACAACAATTGTGTTGCTCAGTAGGTCACACAAATGCAATTCCGAGTAGTAGGTCGTATGTATATGGTGCCAAGTAATAGGTCACACGTATGCGGTGCCAAATAATAGGTCGCATGTATACGATGCTGAATAGTAAGTCGCATGTAGTGCCAAGTAGTAATGAGCACATAAGCACCTCAGCCGGCAATGAGTCATTTGTTGATTAGTTGGAAAAGGATTTGAATGCCTTCATGCCTCAGTTGGCAATGAGCCGTCAATTGGAAAAGGATTTGAGTGCCTTTCTACCTCAGTTAGCAATGAGGCATTAGTTGGAAAAGGATTTAAGTGCCTTCATGCCTTGGTTGGCAATGAGCCATCAATTGGAAAAAGGATTTGTGTGCCTTCATGCCTCAATTAGCAAAGAACCATTAACTAGAAAAGGATTTGAGCAACTTTGTGCCTCAGCTGGCAATGAGCCATTAGCTGGAAAAAAAATTGATTACCTTCACACCTCAGTTGGTAATAAGCTATTAGTTGGAAAAGGATTTGTGTGCCTTCATGCCTTAGTTGACAATGAGCCATTAGCTGGAAAAGGATTTGAGCACCTTCATGACTCAGCTAGTAATGAGCGATTAGCTGGATTTGAGTTGGAAAAGGATTTGAGCACTTTCACATCTCAGTTGATAATAAGCCATCAGCTGGAAAAGGATTTGAGCACCTTAATTCATGCCTTAGTTGGTAATGAACCATTAGCTAGAAAAGGATTTATGATCCTTTCCTATTCAGACCTAGTGTCTCATCATTGGTATTGCGAGCTCCAAGGAGGATGAGACGTAGCACGAGATCACTGGCTTTGTAGTGCCGAACTCAGACCTTCCTATATTATATTTTGCTAAAAATTCATTCAGAAATTAACAAACATAGATAAAGATAATATTACAAAATTAAAGAAGTGAGCTAAATGTTATTGAAAATAGGGGCACAGATGTTCAACTTTTCACACTCAGGGGAGGTCACTAATTTTTGGCCTTCTTTGTGGCTTGATTATCAAAGTGGTCTTTTTTAGGTCAAGTGCCCAAGTAGATTGCTCAGATGCACCTCAGTTAGCATATCATGATTTTGTCAAGTTGAATATCCCTTCCAGAATAATACTTTGCTTTGCAAGAAGGGATAAATGAGAATGGGCCCACCAACACCGTGCCTAATGATCTCCTTGAACACCACACGAACAAAATCATGAATACTGGACTTCGACTTAGAGGTTGAGCCATGGGTGAGGTGTGTCCTAGATACCATTGGCCTCATCCTCCTCAACATGTTTTACACGTAGCAAGAAATCCATCTATTGCACATCCACCTGAAGAGTGGTCCATGTGGAGATAGCGAAGGGCGAGCTTAAGGCAATAAAGGACAGGACCAGCTGTGTGAGGGATATGATCCGGGTCGAGCACGTAGTCTGGGTTTAATGCAACAGTGGGATACCGTTTGTAGGGTCGTCGTTGTTTTCCAGAATGAGGCCTTCCACATAGCCAAAAAAGTCCCCTTCATATCTGGTGCTTCTTGAAGCAGAACTCTAGCTCTGGTTGTGATACTGAACTGACCAAGTCCACCTAGTGCTTTGAAAGACAACTCTGAATTTTTTCTTTTCGAGCATACCAACACCTTGCCGTTTTCGATTACAACTTCCAATTCATTTGACGCTTGTGGGATGTAACAGGAAGCTTGACCACTAATGCCAGCATTAGATAAGGTTCCACCCACCGTTAGGCTCAGATAATATGTCCATAACCTTTGTCCAAAATTCTTCATGCACTGCAAGCCATTTAATCCACTTCAACCGAAAATCATGCTTCATGCTGGACATGTATAAAATAAGGTCTCAATCAACCATAGCTTATCCGTTAGTTGAGTGGCCATTGCATCGAGCTACAACCATTAAATTTCACTACATCATTGTCACTCGAACAACCCGAGCCACGTCATTTGAGCTGGAGGGTATGATGAAGGTTGTCACTCGAACAACATCGCCATCTAGTTTGGATTCATGTTACCATTGCGGACTCCTTCTCTGCTGCATCAGAAAATGGTTTTGAGCTTTCATGCTTGGTTGGTGACTCCGTTCCGAAAAGTGAGAGGATGAGTTCTGTGGATGGCTCTGGCTCATTGTTAATGATAGGGCTTGGGCATGGTTCCACTTGCTGGGAAGGCGGCAACATCACATTAGTCCTCACAATAGTACGAATAACTGTTGAACGAGACAATACGTGTATACCTGAATCACTGATATCCGATCCAGATGGGTTACTCGAGCTATAATGATGGCTTAGGAGTGGCATCTGTGGCATCTAACCAGTGCTTACAGGTTTTTTCAATGGTAGAACAGAGGATTCATCGAAGGTAGTGCCTTATTCTTTGATCAAGGTATGCATATAGTGGTGATCATCGACATCCAAGATGACCGTGGCAACAAAGCGGCAACTTCAATTGGCACACACAATACACTTACATCCACTGTGATGTGGTTGATGAAGATCAGGTCAAACACAATGGTAAATATTCATGGATAGCTAGACATCATGTTTACTAACGTTAGGATTCTGAGTCCTTCTGATTAGACCATCCTTGACCTCAATTTCTTTGCATTCGACCATTTATTCACTATCAATGTTCATGGTATGGTGACATGTGTAAAACATGTGGTGCATGCTATAGTGGAGAAGCACATGAGAGGAAGCATGGTTCGCACGGTGTGGCAGCAAATCATTGTTCTTGAAGTTGGATAGGCTACATGGTGGCGAAGCATGCTGTGGTGGGATTGATAAGATGTGCGAGCATGTAATTCGCAGTGCATAGAATAAGGGTGAACTACACATCACCCAATGCATGCGAAGCACGTAGCCAATGCTGTGTTGTTTCTAGCCTTCGTTGATTCTGAGTTTTTCACTAACCATGATCTTGTCATTCATGAACTCCTAGTGGTTCTTCCTCTAGCCATTAGAAAATAAAGAAGAATGCAGTTTAGGGCCTTCCTTTTAGCACCAAAATGTTGGCAGTAAAATCCTGTCAACCCAAGTTCTGAACCCTAAGCTGCAAAATGAATGTAAAAAAGAGAGAAAAAGAGAGAAAGGAAGAATAGAGAGATGCTAGATGTTTTTAATATGGTTCAACTAAAGTCAATCGACCCCTACATCTATGGTTATTTTATTTCTTTGTATTCTTGGCTCAATAGCCGTATCTTTATGCTGAGAGTTTTGTATCTAATGCTTGATTGTATCAGGCACACTATCTCATCCTCTTTTATAATAATTGGGGTTACAATTTGAACGTAAATTTATAATAATAAATATTATGACTTAATTAGGATTACATAATAGATAAGGGTTAATGGTTATAACAGACTCTTGTTAAGGCAGCAGATTAAACGGATCTTCCTAGATTGTAAGAGATGTATGCTCTGATCTGTGAGCTGAGCCTTGTTCTCGATAACTCGAGATTACTCCTTTGACTCATGTTAACCACCGACCTAAGTTCGTGTCCGATGACCTAGTGCCTTAGTCTAATGACCTCAATCTTAGATGTGGTGGGCCATTATCAACTGAGCTTGTCTATTAAGCTTTTACCAGTCC
The DNA here is from genome assembly GCA_026873985.1 of Saraca asoca. Lineage (NCBI taxonomy): Eukaryota > Viridiplantae > Streptophyta > Magnoliopsida > Fabales > Fabaceae > Saraca > Saraca asoca. The sequence continues at coordinate 8,546 of JANHAO010004517.1, read as the reverse complement.
ATTTGTGTGATTTCCAAAAATACCCTCAACAAAACCTTTTTAGTTACAATGTTTGGTACTATATTCTTTATCGTTGGTTGTGCTAGATCATCTTGTGAAACTATCTAAAATGTTCCAATTGATGGAGTCACTAATGGAGCAACATTTTATTCTTCTCTAAAAGAAGTAACACGATGTGCTTCACTCCCACTCTTTAACTCATCCTTAAAATAGATAGCATGTTCTAGCTTAATAACTCTTGTAGAATGAATTAGACAATAACCAATAAAGTATTAACATAAGGTCTTTGAATCAAGTTTCTTAATGAATAGACTATACATTCTTACCTTAGCTTAACAAACTCAAACATGGAAATGCCTTAAATTATGCTTTTTCCCAAATATTAGCTCATATAGAGTTTTAGGAATAGATTTGCTAGGAACTTGATTCAAGACATATGCAGCAGTTTTCAAAGCATTACCCCATAGAAATTTTGACAAAAAAGAATAAGCTAACATATACCTTATCATATCCATGAGTGTTCACTTTCTTCATTCTGCAATGTTATGCTCTAATGTTTTAGGCATAGTGTGACTTGCTTTTATTCCATACTCCTATAGATATTTAGCAAAAAGGCCAAGGTTTCTCCCTATTTCATATCTACCATAACATTCAACACCTCTATTTGAATTAACACATTTAGTTTGCTTTCCTAGCTTGAGTTTAATTATAGCATTTAATTTCTTGAAGGCATCTAATGACTTAGACTTCTTTTTGAGAAGTTCTACCCATTTGAATCTCGAATGATCATCAATAAAGATGATGAAATATTTGTATCCACCCATAGCACCAAGTGAAATGGGTTCACTAATGTCTATGTGGATTAACTCTTGAACTTATTATTTTCTGGTTCTTTTCCTTTTCTAACTCTAGTAGGAAGTTTTTCCTTGATGCAATCTACACAACTGTTGGAATCTGAGAAATTTAGATCATGCAAAACTCCTTCTTTTATCAATCTTTTCATCCTCTCTTGACAAATATGGCTCAATCACCTATGTCAAAGCATTGAGGATTTCTCATCTACTTTACCCTTTTCTTTCCAACAATTTTGTTTATGGAATTTGTAAAATTAGGGATCTAAATCAAGTTTATGTAAACTATTAGATAAAGAACTTAAGCCAATAGTAGTAGATTTATAAAGCAAATTTAAAATCTCATTTTCAAAATAACAAGAATATCCTTTTTGGTTTAATGCAACAACTAAAATCAAGTTCCTTTTCATAGAAGGTATATAAACAATATCTTTTAATTCTAAAACATGACCAGTGGAAAAGAAAATGAAGAAACAACTCTTATGTACTCCATTTGCACTCTATCTCCATTCCCCTGTCTAACCACTAATTCTTTGCCACTTGGTTTTCTCAAATTTTTCAATGCCTATAAACAATTTGTTACATGAATGGTTACACCATTATCCAACCATCAATTTAACATTTATGATAATAAAATTCAAATATAAGTAGCAAATTTTACATTTCATTGATTATAAACCCTAATTCTAAACCTTGCATCTTAAAAATCTCTTCTCATAGTATTATTTAAACTTTTTTTATCATTAAATCATGTATAATGATTTTGAATAATTTATTTGTAATAAGTAATTTTGATGAAATTAATTTAACTAAGTATTCAAATTATTTTTTGGTGCACCTTAGACACGGTTCCAAATTTATGACCAATTAATGCCTTGAAAATAAATGTAAACTACTCCAACAAAAATTTTAACATTTTCAAGCTCATGTAAAAAGTAAACAAATGAGCTCAAGCTCAAACTCATTTAATGAATGAGTTTGAAATTGATTTCAAGCTTGGCTCATTTGATAAACAAACAAACTCAAATTCAACTCGTTTAACTCACTTATTTGATTTTATAGAAAACAAATAAGTTAAACCAAAATGTAATTATTCATAACTATATAAATATTCATAATTTCAATTCTTCACATTACAAAATTTCATCTAAAAGCAAGTTATTATCATTAGTGGATTTAGCTAGAAGGTTGTGGGGGAAAATTACCCCCATAACCTTGAGAAATTTTTTTAATACACCAATATAAATTTTTTTTTTGCCTGCATTAGTCCCTATAACAATTAATTTTATAAAAGACTTTGATTTTTCAATAAGCAAAAACCATCTAAAGTAAAGAAAAAAATAATGCTATTTTTACTTAATTTCTTATTTATTGTATATTAGGTAATATCTAGTTTAAATTGATCTCAATTTTTAATTAATTTTACTTGTTCATATTCTTCCATTCATAAAAAATAAGTATACTTAAATGCACACATTTAAACATATATCATTTTAGGAAAAAATTCAAACAAATAAGAGACATAATGAGATAAAGCGAATTGCAAAAGAAAGTGTAGTAATATTATTAGTCTTTTCAAGGAACAAAAAAATTGCCTTTTTTTTAATTGTTTAGACTACAATTAAATTATGCAATTTCATCAAATATTTTTGCAATAGAAAATTTTGTAAAACATTTTCAACTTTGTATAAAAGTATTTTTTTCATAAAACATAATTATAAAAAATAAACAAAAATAAGTCAAAAGGAAAGCAATCCATGAAATTGGACACCTTACCTTTTGACTCCCAAATCAATGTTGGTGGGACATTGGAGGACTTGCTCATGAAACAATAGAGAAAAGAGATGAAGAAAAAAAATGCATAGATATTGAAGGATAAATAAAAAATAATTAAATTATTTTGAAGGTTACTTATTAATATACAAGAAATGGTGAATTTTGTATCAACAAACTAGCATTAACATCTTGATTTTGTTGTGAATTGTATGTTTTTGAAACCAAAAATTTTTTTGTTGCAAAATGTGAGAAGAAATATAGTATTTACAGCAATAGCCTACTATTGTTGCAAATTGTTTTTGATGCAAAATCTATAACTTTCAACATTGAAAAAGATATTTTGATACAATATCTCAACTTATCTACATACAAAAAATGACCAAAAAAAGGAAAAAAAATATTTTTTAGAGGGATCGAAGTGAAGTTTTAAAATTTTTTGTTGAGACCATAATGTAAATTTCTTTTTCCACAAAGACCTTTTTGATGTTGCTGCTAAATCAATGGGGCAAAACTACAATTTACCCCATTTTAGTTTTTGATATCATTTGTCCAGGCAAGCATTTCCTCCTCACACACATTCTGCTTTAGCCTTCCCCTGTTGCTATTGTGTCTTACGATCTTTTTCTTCTTTTGCTTCTTCATTGTCCAACAAGCTATCTGCTGGTTTTCCTCTTCCTCTAGTCACTCTTTGGTGTCCCTTTTGAATTCGTTCAGCTCGACTCTCCTCTTTCTCTTTTTCGGCGCTAGTTAGACCAGGCTACATATTGGCTTGTCAGTGATGATCCAACCAGTTCCAAGCTTCCCACCTGTACTTTAGATGATGGTGAGAATTCCTAGAATAAAAAATTGATTTTATAACAAGTCTACATCAAGTTTTCAAGTAAATCTAGCTTAAAACCCTTACCTTCAAAGCTGAAGAAATTGGAATTTTTTTTGTTAATTTGCTTCAGTTAAATTCCTATTGAAGCACTAAGCACACTAACATTAAATATTTGAGCTTTAGCTGAATATCCAAGTAGGTGGTTGTACTACTTGATTTTGAAATTTCATCTTAAATATTGAAATTTAATATTAGTATAAGATAGGTGTGCCTAGTAAGAAGACTTTAAAATTAAGTTCAAATATTGATTTTGATACTGTTTATACTCAGCTAAGTTGAGTGACTTGATTTTCCACATTTGTTGATCTAGCTCTTTAAAGAGTTTCTAAGGTGAGTGGATAATCCTACTCCTTTGATAAATCCCATTTCCTATATGAAATAATTTATGATATGGATTATTATGATTTATGAAATAATGAGATTTTTTATGTTGACTTGTTTCGAAAGCTTAACAATATGTTATATATACATATGAAAATGATATGGCATGATGTTTTACCTTGATTTACATTGTTGGAACTAGTGATTCCATTTTAGTATGAGATGAATAAAAATGAAAATGCTTTAGTGTATTTATGAATTTTGTAATAATTATTGCTTACGAAAGCAAGGATTTTATATTATGTGATATGGAAATGTTATCATTTTTAAAACTTATGGTACTTGAAATGTTTTACGTTGTGTTGGATTATTGATATTATAATATGAATAAAATGTCTCTTATTTGTGGAGAGACTTAGTAGCATAATATTTTCAACTGATTTTATTGAGATCCTAGATCCATTGGAAACCCCCTAAGTCCACTTATGAATAGAATATGTAATGGAGAAAATAAGAGGAGAGATGTATGAATATATGGATATATGAGTATTCGACAAACATATTGGATGGATTATGTTTATGTTGTGGTTACCTCTAGGAATTGTCCTTTGGGATTCCAATTAAGTGTTTTGTTATTTGAGTATTGATATATTTTAGAAAGCTTTATTGAATTTCTCTCATGTTTATGCCATGATGGATATTTTTCATAACAGCATACCTTGTTGCCCATTTTTATGTTGTTGAATACCATATTTTAATGACTTAACTTTCTTGATAGATAAAAGTTTTTAAACTTATTTTGAGGTTAAAGTAACTTTCTTGATAGATAAAAGTTTCTAAACTTATTTTGAGGTTATAGCTTTTGAATAGGTAAGCTTATCTTTATGACTATATACATATTTTATCCTTGGGATTTTGAATATGATTTATAAATGAAGTTTTAGTTTTCTATCGAATTATTAATTCACTGAGTTTCAATAAAACTCACCCTATTTTCTCCTCTCTCTCTATATATATTTTTTAGAGCCCAAGGATATCCCCATTATTCCTCCACCTTACACTAGTTCAGGATCTACCCATTGATCGAGTATATCTCCTTCTATAGAGTTTAAAGGTATATTAATGGTGAAAACCCTAGCAGTTGGTAGAGTTGTGATGTGTATATATTTTGATTGTTGATGTCCAGTAGGATGTATATTTGCGTAACCTGGGTCATTGTGATTTTTGTATTATTGTACAGGATGTGGTAGGTATATAGCCCTTGTCGGATTTTTGTTAGAATTTGATATGTGAATATTTGATCATATATCAATATAATTGTTGGTCTTTGGTATATTATGTACAAATTTATCATTTTGTTATTCAAATTTATCAATAAGAAAGAATGAATTGTAGTAAATCTTTTGTCCTAAAATGTTGTTAGAAAGTGTAGTTACAATATTATAACAGTTACCCATAATTTATAATTATTATTAAAAAAAATTCAAATGTTGCAAAATCTTTTGTAACAACAAAATTAGTTTCCTTGTTTTAAAAAATATTGCTATAAAAGCACGTTAAATTTGATAAATTGGATATTGATAAAGTGATTTTTGCAACAAATTTTTTTGTAATTGCAACAACTGTTGTTTAAAAAATGTAATATGCAACATAAACTTTGTTGCAAAATAATATAGATTTTGTATCAATGTAACAAATTATTGCAAAAAATTTTTGCATCACGGCAATTTTTCAATTTTTTTGTGCCAATTTTTATTGATGCAAAAATTGGTTTTTTCTTGTAATGTAAATTGAAGAGTTGAAATTTGGGACAATGGGAGAAATAATACTAGAAAATCTGTAATTATTTATTAACAAATCCATTGCCAAATAGCTATATTAACAATATTATACTTTTTGTTTGTGATAATTTGTAATTGCAGGCATTAGCTTTCCTATATCTGCAAATTCAAATAAAAAAAAGTGAAAGATAGAAAAAGTACAATAAAAAAATTTGCAATTTTATAAAGTAATTTTGCAACACAAGTGTATTTAAAAAATAAATTTGAGGAAAAAATTACGGCTTTACATGAGTATGTTATAAAATGAATATATTGATAATGATTATGAATATGTATTTAAAACAAATATTGAAGAAAGAAAAAAATTACTACGTAAAGAAGCATGACAATGAACATTGTGAAAACTTGTTGATAAGAGAAAGTAGTGACTCTCTTAATATCATGATAATTTATAATCATGTATTCATATTCACTTGGTAACAACAATAAAATAAATTATCAATTTAATATTTACAAAATAGAAAGATATCAAATTAATAATAAAAGATTATTTTAACATTAATTTAATATCAATTTTAAAAAAATTTACGTTAATTTTTTAATTGCTATTTTTGCATAAATTGCAATTTTCACCTAAAATCTTGACTTTATTTCATTCTAATATGCTTATTATTTAAAATGATAGCATAAGATAACTTTTGAATCCATGAAAGTCAAAAATTGAGGAATTAAAGTTTATGACTTAGTTAAAAAAAAAATGAATTATGATTTTTGAGGTTTCAAATATGATATGAAATTTTAAAGGAGTATTATATTTTTAGAAATATTTGATGAATAATTATATTTTTAAATAAACAAAAGAAATTATTAAATAGTGTACAATAACTTGATAATTTTAATAAAAAATGCCACAAAAGACCTATGTCAAATCTAATTATACTTTTAGAAATTGCTTAAGTTAAATTATTTTTTTGTAATATTTTTTTGAGAATTGGTATCGTTTGATACAAATCGTAGATATGTAAATGGCGTCTTAAAGTGAAATAAAATAAATGATTAATAATAATACTTAGATATGAATTTAAAATATTGTGACGAGTTTTATGTAATTGAATAAAACAGTTAAACCTCTTAGAAGCTTTTCCACCAGAAAAGTGTGTATAAGCACAATAAATAAAAGTAATGTAATGTACATGCTAAAACATACCCAGCTAGTTTAAAGGGACTGCAGATAATTATTTTTTGGATTTTGAAAATTACTTATGCATCCTCATAATTTCTTTGTGGTCCCATATGTTTTTAAATTTTATTAGAACTACCAAAATTTTATAAATTATAAATTTCCCTTTAAGTCATTTATTTGATTTTCTTAAACTTTTAAAATATTATCTTTTAACAAAGATATTTCTCCAGAGAATCATTTCCAAGTAATGATCTTTGTTTAGAAGTTAAACCTTTAATATTTTTCTCCCTCTCGCCTTTGGAAGATTTCTCTGTAAGGTCAGTGCCTCAGCCTCTGTAAATTCTACATTCTATGAGTAAGCAACTCCAAGTTGCTCCCATCTTCTTCCTCTTCTTTCTCACTCTATATTTTCAACTTCTCTTTCTCTTTCCCATTAACTCTTTCTCATTCATTCACCTCTCTACTTGGCATCCACTCTACTTCTGCAATTTCCCAAATTTGGCACCGGAATTGTAGCACTTGTTTTGGTTAGTTGTATCGCATTAGCCTTTTGCAATTTCCCACTTTTGGTTTTTTGACTCTTTAATAAAATCTAAATTAATTAGTGGCATTTGTAGTCTCATATATTTTAAGAATGTTATTCACTCCTTTTTATGGAAATAAATTTATAATTTTAAACTTTCATCAAGCACTTACGATAAATTTACTAAGTTTTGGATTTGAGGGCCTTACTTGCTAATTAAGGTGGAGACAATGCGTATTGAACACTATAATTCAAATGTGATGAATATACCATAAAAAGATACTTCTTGATAGTCACTTGGCATGCTTTAAAGAAGGGTTTTGAGCAAACTATAATTTGTCCCATTCAATATTTTCACTAAAGTCAATTGTATAGGAGGCACTTTATCACTAGAAATTGTTCATAAAAATTTTCATGTTAAAGAACCTATAATTCGTGAAGCAGAGAAGTGCAAGTTCTGTGAGATGGAGAGAGGGAAGGAGGCATCGCCACCATATTCCGGCACGACAAGAATTCTTGAGCAATAGTAGAAAATGTACAGATCAATCCAATAGAGGAACCCTAAAGAGATATTGAATCTTGGAATCTAGACAAATGGGTCTTTAATAAGAACGTCTATAACGTATTACAGTACCATATACAAGCAATACCAAACCAAAAAACACTATTTTGTGGGTAAATTTACAGATCGGAAAACCTAACAAAAATAAGGAAAGATTTGATCAGATACTCACCAGTAGAGCGCAGATCGAATGTAGGAAAGGAGGGCAAGCAGATCAGAATGAAGATCGAAGACAGAAGCCAAGTCTCTAGGATGCAGAAGCTGGTCATCTGAAAAAGTGGGGGGAAAATTCACGATACAGAGGGTAGATTGAAAAATTACTTGCAAAAATACCTATGAGTTTTGAATCTGCAAGTAACTTTCCTGCGGATTTTGAATCCACAGGTAACTTTCCTATGGAATTTGAATCTGCAAATATAAATTCACTAGTAAATCCACAGGTATTATGAGAAAATGAAATTTAAAAATTAAAATAATTTACATGTGTAGGAAATTGGCAAAATTTAAAAAATAAATAAATAAAAATGAGAGATTAAGGTTTTGCATTTTTGGTAAGGTGAAAAATATATTCCTAGTATGCATTTTTTTAGAACTTGTAAATTTGTTGATGAGATTCACAGTTAGCTGACAATTAATTGCTAATTAAAAATATTCATAGGAATGTCAATT
>JANHAO010004516.1:0-24090 GCA_026873985.1 Saraca asoca | reverse complement strand
CATAGGCTTATCAATTGAGTTGAATTGGATTCTTTCTTTCTTGTTTATTTTCTTAACCTTAATCCAAAAAATTATCAATCGCTTCTGCCCAAATTATTTCACATCATTGTCGTTCAAGGAGAAGAGGGCATGTAGGTCACTGATGCTCCTCCAATGATTGAAGTTCTTAAGGCTCCAGCTCCCGATCCTTAACCTAATGAAGACCTTACTCCTAAGGCTCTAGCCTCTTAGGACATAAACTTTATAACTTTGATTTTCTTTTCTGAGATCTGTAATGGACCTCGTGGACAATTTATATGAAACGACCTTATTGTGATGAAAGCTAAATATATCTCTTTTCATTACTTTCATACTTGATTGTGTGAAATATGTGAAATTGTTTGCTTATATTAGGATAAAAATTCAATGCACTATATCAACTGTTACAACACATTACTTTACATTGAGTTCTCTTCGAATTTTATTCCATAAGGAATTCAAAGAATTATATTCATATTTACAATGGACCAACTCTTATACATCGAGACACTTATTGATAATAACGATGGAGGTGCTCGGCATTCCAAGCTCGGGGGAACTCTACTCCATTCATGTCTACCAGATGGTAGGCTCCATCACTCACGACCCTTTTAACAAAGTATGAACCTTCCTAATTCAATCCTAAAGTCCCCTCGCTGGGTTTGCATGCTCCAGGAAGGACAAAACATAGGATGAGATCACTGGGTTAGAACTTCCAAGCTTGCACTCTGTGATTGTAATATCTCATTACACGTCACTGGTGGGCAGTAATCCTGAGGTTAGCTCTTTCTCTTGCATCTTCCACAAGGTCTAGGTTCGTAGCGAGCAGCTGATCATTGTCCTCTGGGTTGAAAGTAATACTTTGTTGTGTCGTGACCTCAAGTTCTATTGGAATCATTGCCTCGCATCTGTATACCATCAAAAAGGGGGTTTTCCCTATGGAACTATAGGGAGTGGTCCTGTAGGCCCATAGCATCGCCTGCAATTCATCCACCCAGGCTTCCTTTTTGGCTTCTAACTTGGTTTTCAAGATCCTCTTAATGATCTTGTTGATAGCTTCTACTTGCCCATTGGCTTACGGATGGTCCATGGCTGTAAAGCTTTTAGTGATCTTGAGGTCATTGTAGAACTTGATGAACTGCTCACTAGTAAACTGAGTCCCCGTTATCAGTCACGATCTATTGAGGGACTTCGAACCTACAGATGATACTATTCCACACGAACTTTTTGACCTTGGAAGATGAGATTTTAGCAAGTTTCTTCACCTCTGTCCACTTGGTGAAGTAGTCCACCGCTATTATTGCATACTTGCAATTTTCCCGAGCCTTAGGAAGTGGTTCGATCAAGTCCATTCCCCAAATTGCAAATGGCCACAGACTGGTCATTTGCTTTAGGTAGGCCAGCGGAGCTTGTGGCACCTTTGCAAATCTCTAGCACTTATCACACCTCTTGATGAGGTCTATAGCATCTTGCTTCATTATTGGCTAGTAGAACCCCTGTCAAAGAGCTTTCTGTGCCAAAGACAGCCTCTATCATGGTTTTTGCAATGACTTGCATGAATCTCCTCCAAGATGGTGCCACAGTTCTCCCATCTATGCATATCAGAAGTGGGGTTGCGAACCCTCTCTTATAAAGTGCGTCATTATAAATGCAATATCTGGCAGCTCGAGCTCACAGACGTAGTGCCTCAAGTTTATCTTCTGGTAACTTTTCATTCTGCAGGTAGTATAGGATCAGATTCATCCAGAAGTTAGGTGCTCTGGCAATCACCATCACAACATCTTGATGCTCAATACTTGGGGATGGAAGGAGCTCTACCAAGATCATTCCTATGAGATCGGGATCAGCAATGGTGGATAGATGAGCCAAAGCATCAGCATGCATGTTTTGGGCTCGTGGAATCTGACTGATCTCATATTATTGGAAAAAGCTTAATAATTCTTGGACCTTTTGGAGATAGCTCATCATCTTTGGCCCTTGAGCTTGGTTTTCACCCTTCACTTGGCAGATGGTAAGTTATGAATCACTAAAAATCTTTAATCTTTCAGCTTGCACCTCCCTGGCCAATCACAAACCCGCTAATAAGGCCTAGTATTCAGCCTCGTTATTAGTGGTTTGAAAGCTAAACCTTAGAGCACAGATGACCTTGTATCCTTTCGGACTGATGGGAAGCATCCCTGCTCTGACCTTTTGGTCGCTAGATGACTTGTCAACATATAATTCCCACCATAGGGTCTTTAGAATCTCCACCTCCTCTTGCATGGGACCTGTGAATTTAGTAATGAAGTCGACCGGTGCTTGTCCCTTGATGGTTGATCTGGGCTTATATTCGATGTTAAACTGAGTGAGCTCTATTGCTCATTTGAGCAACCGTTCTGAAGCGTCCGTCTTTTGCAGGACTTGTGTAAGCAAAAACTACATGAGGACCCTGATGCTGTGGGCTTCAAAATAGGGTCGTAGCTTTCTCGAGGCGATGATCAGGCAGTAGGTGAGTTTTTCCATGGGTGAGTATCTTATTTCAGCATCCAGCAGCCTCTTGCTTATATAGTAAATGGGGAGTTGAGTTCCTCTCTCTTCTCGTGTTAGGGCCACACTTAAGGCATGCTGGGATACCCTTAAGTACACAGTCAATCTCTCACCCTCTTTTAGTTTGGAAAGGAGAGGCGCTCGTCCGAGGTACGACTTGAGTTTTTGAAAAGTGACCTCACACTTTGGGGTCCATTTGAACCTCTTCGCCATTTTAAGGACACCAATGAAGGGAACGTATTTGTCCATTGCCTTCAAAATGAATCTGCTGAGTGCAACAATCTGGCCGTTCAAGCTTTGGACATCCTTTGGACCAATGGGAGAATGCATATCAGGGAGTTCTTTGATTTTTTTTGGGTTCGTTTCGATCCCTCTATTATTAACTATGAAATCAAGGAATTTACCCGAGGCCACTCCGAATGCATATTTGTGTAGATTCAGCTTCATTTGATACTTTCTCAAGGTTTAGAACATCTCTTCTAGGTCATGGACATGATTGACAAGCTATCTGGACTTTACTAGCATGTCATCAACGTATACCTCCATGGTCTTGCCAATCTGTTCTCAAAACATCATGTTTACCAATCGCTGATAGGTTGGCCCCACCTTTTTGAGTCTGAAGGGTATCACTTTGTAGCAGTATAATCCATGATTAATAATAAATGAGGTATGCTCTTCGTCCTACACAGCCATTGAAATCTGATTGTACCCTGAATAGGCATCCATGAAGCTGAGGAGTTCATGCCCTGTCGTCGCATCTACAAGCTGGTCTACCCTAGGCAAAAGGAAACTATCTTTAGGGTACACCTTATTAAGGTCAATAAAATCAATACACGTTCTCCACTTCCTATTGTTTTTCTTTACAAGGACAGGATTGGCCACCCAAGTGGGGTAATGTGCTTCTCAGATGAAATTATTCACTCAGAGCCTATCCACCTCCTCTTTCAGTGTCGCGTAGTGTTCGGCTGTCATTGGTCTTCTCTTTTAGCAAATCGATTTCATTCAAGGATCAATATTCAATCTATGTGACATTACATTCAGATCCATGCCCACCATGTCCTCATGGTTCCAGGCGAAAATGTCCATATTTGCCTTGAGAAATCCCATTAGTTGCTCTTTAACATCGGGAGGGAGGCATTTCCCTAACTTAAGGCATCTTTCTTCGTTTGCCTCGCTTACTTGCACATCCTTAAGCTTTTCAATTGGTCTGATGGCTCACTCAATGTCCACCTCTTGAGGGTTGAGGTCATGGCTAACTCCTTTTACACTTATTGCCTGAGGTTCTCCCTTAGACACCACATTCACCTTCTTCCCTTAAACTCCAAGTTTAACTGCATCCTCGTAGCAATGCAGGGCTACCTGCTGCTCCTCTCGCACACATCTGACTTCGTTTGAGGTCAGGAACTTGATGGTCAGTGTCTTGATTGATGTTACCATATCAATATCATTCATGACGGGTCACCCTAACACCACATTGTAGGTCGAAGGACAATCTATAATCAAAAAGTCCGCCATGACAGTTACTTGCTTTTCAAGGTCCCCTAGAGTAAGTGGGAGTCTGATTTGCCCCACTGGGAGTATCCCATCCCCTGTAAAACTATAATGGGGCTCAGGTGATGGATCCAGCTGACTTGTGCTCATGCCCATCTAGTTGAAGAATCCCGTGTACATCACATTCACAAAGCTCTCAGTATCAACCATTATCCTTCTCACCTCAGCGTTGTCGATCTTTGCTCGGATGACAATCACATCATTGTGAGGATAATGAATTTCTTACGCATCCTCTTCCATGAATGAGATGCTGTCTGAAGCTACTTTGGCCTTCTTGGTGAGCCTTTCACGTTCCATATGACTCACTAGAAAGACACGACTCATCGCTCGCACATAGCAATCATGTGATCAGTTTGAAGTGCCAACAATGTGAGGTCCTCTATGTATGGTGAAGATGGTCCTTAGGGAGGGTGCTTCCTCGTGCTCCAGAGTTTGGTGACATTGTGGCATAGGCTACTGGGGATGTGGGGGTCATTGCCCTGGGGATTTCACCACATAGTCTCTTAGGTGACCCCTCTTAATGAGGTCCTTAATGGTGTCCTTTAACACCTAGCAATCCGACGTGTTGTGCCCGACTTTGCTATGGTAGGCATAGAATTTGTACGATTCCTCTTCTTAATAGGGGTCCTCAAGGGCTTGGGTCTGTTGAAGTCTTCATTGTGATTTTCGATCGTGTAGATCCTATCTGGGGCATTCAGCAGGACGGTGTAGGTATCGTAGCGAGCCCAAGGTTGAAATTATTTGTTCCAAGCCTTCTTCGTGATCTGGCCTCCAGAGCCCCCCTTTTGGCCTTCTTTGTTACTCCTACCTCCACTTCTCTTCTTTCCTTGGTTGGAGGTGCCTGCCTCTTCCTTCTTGTTCAATTTCTTAGGACCGAGGGTTTCTTCCCTTTGGATCTCTTTGGCGGCTTGCTCATAGAACTCATTCAGGCTCTTAATAGGGGACTTGTATATGTCTTTGTACAATTTCCCATCTTTTCAGAGTCCAGCTGAGATTACCGTGAGGATACTCTCATCTGATGGGTTTTCCACATTACTAACTTCTTATCGGAACTTGGTGATGTAATCCTTGGGTGACTCATCTTTTCGCTGGAAGACCATTACTAAATGACAAGACAAGGCAAGTTACTTCTTTAATGCCCTATACTGGTTGAGGAACTTTGTTTGACACTCCTCCTAACTCCTTATGCTACAAGCTAGGAGACTTTTGAACCATGTCTGTGGCACCTTTTCGAGTGTGGCGGGGAAGACTCGGCACTTCACTAGCAGATTGGAAGTCTGTAGGTTCATCTAGACGTTAAAAGCATCCAAATGGCTATAGGGATCGCTATCCCCATTATAGAGGGGGATGTTCAAAATTTGAAATCTGCGAGGAAGGGGCTCTGTCTTGATTTGACTAGAGAGTGGGGTTCCCTCCTTATGGGATTCTCGATTGCCTTTGTACACAGAGTTCTTTTCTAACTACTCCATCCTTTGGAGTAATTCTTCCACCATTAGGTCTCGAGACTTAGACCGGTGACTGGAGGTCCTTTGACTCCTTTCGTCTCATTTATTATGAGAATATTGATAAGAGGTTTTATGCTTCCTGCTACGTTCACTGCTGGATGAATCATGGTCTGTCTCTTGCTCACGGTCGGTCTCATGCAAGCTCTCACCTTGGTACAAGCTTTCACCTTGTTGGTCATCTCCCTTGTCCTCTCGAACTTGGTGGACTTCAGACCTTAATCGCAAGTTTGACGAGTGAAGCGAACCAGCTTGGTGATGCTCGATCCTGGCTTGCTCTTCATGCTGAGGCTCGGCTAATGACATCCACCCTCAGGTGCGACAACTTCACCCTGCCTTGGTGCACCTTGGGTGTGCGCCTAAGCCAACGCTCTGACGATGTTAGCCAGCTCTTTTATGGTATTCTCAAGTGCTTCCTAACGCCAGTCAAGTGCTTCTTGGTGTTGTTGTTAAGTTTGAGCTTCATCTGTTTTGGGAGCCATGAACTGCTGCAGAATGAGGGAGGTTGTGCCGACATTAGTGCCTGTCGTAGGGGTAGCTGTGTTCCGTTGTTGTGTCTAACCTTCGGGTTAGCTAGTAGGGATTTCTGTACTCCTGGTGGCTTTTCCTCTCACCATTGTGCTTGAAACAACTTAGAACAATCTATCAGGAACAAAAAGATAGAGAGTGTGCAGTGAGGGCCAAAATCTGGTCAATGGGTTTAAGTTCGATATCACCTCTATTTACAAGTAGAATATGACAAAAAACAAAAAAGGAAGATAATGGGAGAGAAGAAAGATAGCAAACACTAGAAGTTTTATCGTGATTCGGCTAAAGTCAAGTTAGCCCCTACGTCCATGCTAGTCTCTGATTATCCACTGAAAGAGTTATTTTACAGAGTTTGAATATAATGGCAGTATTCTCTCACAATGTATAGTACTTTCTCTGTATTCCAATAGAGTTTTTGCATGTGAAAATTTCCCCCTTTCATGGTGACCACCTTTTTCTATTTATAGAAAGGGGGAGGGTTACAAGTGTAATTTTAGAAACAACAGAATGATTATTTTCGTTACTCCGGGCATTTAATGCTTGACGTCAGGTAATTAATACTAGGCAAATCATTGTCGGACTTTCAGGGAGCTGATGTGTAGATTTGGAGGCTGAGCTGTCAGTTGGAGACGTGTGCCTTGGATTACTGACTGGGCTCCGTACATGCGTCTAGTTCTAATGAGCAAGCTGGAAGATAAGCGAGTTGGAAGCTTTGGCCAACCTCACTGTTCTTGCTCAGTCATTCTCCTCGAGGGCGGTTGGGATGGTAGTCTTCTCGTTAATGGGATGAGGGCCTTCATGGCGAGCTGCGCTCCCTGCTGCGATGCTGCTTGACGTCTTTGGCTTGCGCCCGACGGCTTGGAGCCCTTATTGAGCGACCTCGATCCCCAATCTGGGCCTCCACTTGGTTAATTATGCCTCCTATTGGATCTTGACAGGCCCAAACCGTACTTTGTGAAAAATGACCATAACAAAATATAATTATAATTTTTTATGTTTTAAAAATTAAAAATATATATTTTAATATATATAGATTTTATAAAATTAATTGTAATTATCTTTTTTATTAAATAAGAGTAAAATATATATCATGACTAAAATATATAAGTAAGTAATTTTCCTTTGATTTGACACAGATGTAGAATAGTGCTGTTAGCCATTTATACTGATACTTATATTCATAGTTGACATCTTTTTGCATTTATAATTAAATTTCATTATATATTTAATCGCATTATGTTGTGAGTTTAGTACTTTTATGCTTTTTTTTTTCACTTGCGTAAAGGTGATTATTTTTGTTTTTTATTTTTTACTTGAGTGCTCAGTTTCCATTCTTCACTTTATTCACTTTGTTGCTTCCTTCCTTCTAATTGATTAACTTGATCAACGAGGACTTAAAAAGTGCAAAGGTGTCCATGGATTGGGTTGACGGCAAAAAAACTTTTTCCAATTAAAAAAAAATCGCCATATTAATCAGATACATAGCTATATGACCTAGTAAAACTCACATCCCTGCTCAAATCCTTAGAAAATCAATTGTAAATATTTATAATTGACTTGAGATAACTTTAATTGAATGTGAATGAGAAGACATGTATCTATCATTATTTAAATAAATATATATTAATAGATGTAACTAATTTTTTGCACTCAATCATACTCACTTCTAAAATTGACTCAAGTGGATAGGGAGAATATATTCAAATCAAATTCTACAATCAAATTTATATTGTTAATGAGTGAAGCTTATAAAAAATTAACATTAAAATAATTATGTTTCATAAAAAATATCAATAAAATAATTATGTTAAATATTTTTTTCTATGCCATGACAAATTATTTATTGATAATATAAAAAATTTTACACTTTATGTGATTCAAGGGTATAACCCTACAAATTATTAAAACATTTTTAATATTGAAACTCTTAACTTAAATAAATTGAACTTTTTCATAATAGTACATGTTAGACACAATCATTCATATAACATACCTAACAATGGTATATATCTGTGTATTTTACTTATATATAGTTTGGCATTGGTTAATGTGCTATCTCTCACTGGCTAATAAAAAAAGACGATTATTGTGACTTTTGTACTATTTTGTGCCGCAATTATTTTTTTGTAGAGTAATTGTTTGTATGTGTTTTCATTTTATCTATTAAATTAAATAAAGAATAATTATTAATTTTTTATTATAATATTTTAAAAATTAAAAATTCAGATTTTAAATATGTATAAATCTCACAAAATGACAAATATATAATAAAATTGATAATTGATATTTATTTATTGAATAAAAATAAAAATGCCCCGTACAATAAGAATTTCTCTTGTTAGCATCATATAAATGAAACAGCTAAAAAGGCAAGCACTGTGATTTTAGTGGTGCAAAATAACTAATAAATTTGATTAATTTATGCCTTTGATAAAAGATTTTACAAATAGCATTATTCGTTTTGCTCTTATTAAAGCAAGCTAGTTTCTTGCTCATCAAAATAAGGAGAATTTATTCCAACCTTGTTAAATTTTAGTCTATTTGCACACAGACCTCTTTTTTTTCTTTTTTTGAAAAATTACCCTAATCTTCTTTAATATTAACAGAAGTTGATGTCGTTTGAAGGGGAGTAGGGATTTATCACTTATACCCTTTGTAACGAGAAACTGAGAGGCAATTATCTGATGTCTTGGACCCTGTATTGCTAAGGAAGAAAGCTTTATTTTTTATCTTTATTTTTCATTTATTGTTGGCGGCGGGAAGCTTCCATTTTCAACCAGATTTGAATTTTTATCGGTGATATTAGACTTGAGTTTAAGTAATTTTTAAATTTTCATATAAACAATGTATTTATTTAAAATAATAATTTTTTACATGATTTATAAAAAGAATTAAACTCTAGTTTGTTACCAATATAAAAAATTACAATAATAAAAAATTGTCATAATGTTAAAAAATAGTTATTTAGTAGTTGAAATAAATGACACATATAAAAATATTTAAAATATAACTAATTTATTTATTTTTCAAAATAGTTACTAAAATTACTAAGTAATTAATTGTTAAATGTCGATTTTGATAATTAGTCAACTAAGAGTTCTGAGATATAAATTGCTATAAAAGATGGTGAAAATACAAAAGAAAAACAGGAGCAAGAGGAAAGAAGAACTAGAAGAACACTGAAGGTTTTTGTCGTGATTCGGCTAAAGTCAGTGTGATCCCTACATCTATAGTGATTGTATTGTTTTTGTGCGGTTGTTTTACTGTTCAGACTAGCAGAACAAGAATACAAATGTTCTTTCACCATTTCAACAGAGTTTCTGCATATGTTTTTTTTCACTCACTCCCATTACAATGATTTTTCTTCCTATTTATAGAAGTAGGAAGGATTATAAGTATAATTTGATAAATTACAAATATGTCTACTCAGCCGTATAGGGCAATAAATGCTGGACGAGCAATAAATACTGAGCAAATTATTGTTGGTACCTGATGTGTCGATTTTGAGGGCTAACTTATCGATTGGGAATATGTGCATTTAGGTGTTGACTGGTCTTTGGAATTCCATACTTATCCTTGGGGTCTTGCGACCTGAGCTCACGCTAGGCGAGTTGCCAGCAAGTCTAACAACCTCGCTCCGGAGGGCATTAGGCCTTTCTCTGCCAGACTAGTCAACTGGGCCTTTGCCAACCCATTTTGTCTTGGTTTAGAAATGTCCACAACATAAGCCGCCCAACTCTTAGTTCATCTTGTAGACTAGGAGTTATTTGCTAGCAAAGTCTTCTCTTGTAGTCTGTAGTGTTGTCAAGTCTACACGTTCAGTCTTATCATGTTGTCATTTCAGGCTTTAATCTTTCATTTCATCTGTGTCATGTCATACTTCTTATTGTATATGTTTTATAGTTGTTGGCATAGCAACTTTATTCTATCTGGACTGTTAGATCAAGAACAATCAAATATCCTTTGGATTCTTTGGTGACGTAGGATTGGTCTATTTAAAGAGTGGAGACTTTCTTCCTTTTTCACAAAAAGATCAGATGGGTGCATTAGCTGAGCCTCCCATGTTTCTAGTGTCTCGGACCTTTGGTGGAGTTCTTCAAGGCATGTTTGGCCCGCTGCAACATTCCCTTTCTGAGGATTCTGGGAAATTTTGCTACGGGGAAACTTCATGGACAATTCCTCTTTGAGGATTTTGAAAAATTTTGTTATATGCCCTTGTAGCTTCCTTCAGGCTGTGTTGAATAATGTAGCTATTTTACCCTTATTCTTTGGTTTCTTTGCATGTTGAGTTAATCGTTTGGTTTCTCCAAGCACTCAGGAGTTACAAGGCTAAAGGAGGAGCTTCTAGCTTGGGAGGAAGGCAGGAAAGAGGAGCTAGAGCTGTCTGGCCTGTTCATTGGATTCAGCTCTAAAAGGCCAGTTCCTCCTGCTTATTATAGTTGTCGGCTTATTCTAACTTTTGTATTTCGTATATTCTTGTGTAAACTCACCTCATTGAATGAGGATTTTGATGAAAAGTCTCTTTTCTTTGTTTTTTCGAGTGTGTCATGTTGAATGCTTCATTTATTATGAAAAATAGCATACAGGCTCTTCATGAGTGAATTACCACAACTAAATAAACGTTAAGTAACCAATCGATCATATTAACTCGTCTTAAATGAATGAATTTGAGCATCAAAATGCCTTAGCTGGTAATTCACCTTTAGGTCACATGAAAGTTGTAACCATCAAGTTTTGTAAGAGCTGTGAGTAACTGGTCGCATACGAGTTGCACTCTTAAGTTGAGTACTTAAATTGCACTTGGCTAACACCAGTTCGAATGCTTAGTGAGCGATTAAGTGCACCTAGGCCGAGACAGGTCCTTAATGGGTGATTAGGTGTACTCGAGCTAAGACGAGGTCACATGCTCAATGGGTGATTAGGTGTGTCTAGGCTGAGACAAGTGCTTAGTGGGCAATTAGGTGCACCTGAGTTGAGATAAGGTCATGTGCTCAATAGGTGATTAGGTGTGCCTAGGCCGAAATGAGTGCTCAATGGGCGATTAGGTGCACCTGAGCTGAGACGAGATTACATGCTTGGTAGGTGATTAGGTGTGCCCAGGCCAAGATGAGTGCTCAGTGGGTGATTAGATACATTTGAGCTGAGATAAGGTTGCATGCACGGTGGGTGATTAGGTGCGCCCAGGCTGAGATGAGTGCTTAGTGGGTGATTAGGTGAGCCCAAATTTAGGGGTAAAGTAGGTCGCATGAGAGCTATGCCTTTATTAGCATGAGTTGACTGTGGTGTAGCTAGAAAGTTATAGTTCCTTGCTTGTGATCTATGATCTTACAGGTCATTCAACATATTTTTCATTTCTTCCATGATCCCTTGGTTTTTATTGACAGTGTAATGATTACAGTCTTTAGTGAATATTTTTTTGCTAGGCTGGCGAGGACTTAATGTTGGCACATGTTAACCCGTCAGATTGTGGGTATTCAGAGAGTTCCCAAATCCAATGGTTAGGCCATGCTTGATATAAACCAAGAAAACTCTTTTACCCCTTTCATCAATCATTTGAAATCCAAGGCTTACAGACTGTTCGTTCTCGTCTACCCTCCTAGCTTTGTAAACGTTTGTTATCGTTCACCGCCTTTAGCATCATTCTAGCCTATCGAGTTTGTGGCTCAAGTTCTGACCATTGAAAGCTACCTTTGCTTACATTTTAGACCTCTTCCTCTATTCAATATGACAAGCTTTCTTCTCATGGTTAATGGTTTCTGGGTTTTTGTTTCCAGGTCAATGTGAGTTTATTTGTCTATTACTAAAAAAATCTGGAATGCTGGTGAAACTTATTTACTCATGCCTTTCCTTTTGTTGTATCCAGTTTGTCCAGTCAGATTGTCAATAGGTGTTAGGGTTTCTATCTATCGTTTGAATCTTTCATTAGTTTTCTGGGCTTTAGTGGCCCAATACTTGGTAGGGTTTGGATCTTATGACTTAGGGCGTATACAACCTTTCACATAGGAGGACTTTTGTTAGGAGAATTTTTTTGGGTAAGGGTCCGTCCGCTTCTAGCAACTTGATCATTCTTTTTTTTTTTGGTGTAGATGTCTCCACCTTATAGATGCTACCGTCACCTAATAAGAACTGAAGATACCGAGTCTTCTGAGGAGAGTGAGGAGCTTCTTTGTGTCGCAGGGGAGGTGGCCTCTCGAACTGGAGAGGTTGTGAAGGAGTTCATAGCTCACTTTGGACCCGAGGGAGTTATAGCTTGCTCTTTCTTCACACATCATTCTTCAAGTGTCTAGTTTAGCGAGCTTGAGGGGCTAGCTGAAGTATATCATTTTTTAAAGGGTTGCTGTGTACTAGCTCCTTCTCACGATGACTATGCTACCTTCCCTCCTTCAAAATTCATAGCAATCAGCATCTAGCATCTCGGTGCTGAATTTAGGTTTCCAGTTCCCCTTTTTGTAATAGATTTTTTGAATAAGTTAAAACTTTCCCCTTTCCAACTGACCCCGAACTCATATTCCAATCTAACTTCTTAAGCACTTGTCTATCTAAAGAATGGTCTCCTACATTCTTCAGCTAAAATTCTTTGCAATCTTTATAGCATTAAGAGCATAGGACTACGAGAATGCATTTACTATCTCTCGACTTATCCATCTAAGTCAAAGAAAATTTTGCCCCAGGGGGATGCAAAAGGGAAGTCTAATGTTGGACATTATAAGACTCATTGGTTTTATGTTTCTTGTCCTTCCTTGAGTCATCTCTAAAACTTTTCATTTGTGTTGAATCTAGATAAGCGAGTTGGGAGGACATAAGCTAGTTTTTGACACTTATTTTACTCTATTTTGAATCTAAACTTCTGTTGTCTTTATAGACAGAGTTGGGAAAGAGAAATTAGAGCTAAGGAGAGAGGAAGCTAAGGTACTCTATCACTTCGTTGCTTCTGAGGATTTCCAGAATGACCTGAAGTTTCACGAGAAGATTCTGTGGGCACATGAACTCTCCCCTACCCTTGGCACCGAGCTTCTTGATAGTGCATGAGAGGTCAGTGCTCGTGAAGGTAGAGAGGTCACTCCAGTGGTCTTCAGGGAATGAAGTATGACAAGACTTGATCTTCTCACAGGTCCACCCTCAGATTCTCCCAGGTCGAGGCCTGCTGCTACCCTAACCTTTGCTGATGTTGGTTATCCTTCCTCTTCTACTATTCTGATAGAGACTTCACGGGCACTGGTCTTTATTTTATGACCAGAAGGAATTGAGATCACACATAGGCCAGTGAGGTCTCCAAGCCAAGGGCTCAAGTCTTTGAATGAATCTCCTCCCAAGAAGCAAAGAATTAACAAAGGGAAGGAGATTGCTGCTACTTTGGAAGAGGAGTTCGAGGCCATACCAAGGGAAGGCCCCTGTGGTTTGGGTCCTATGACTAGGGGATATTATTGCTTCCTCCATAAGAATGTAGGCCAGGTCCTGGATAACCATACAAAATCTCTAAAATCTAGAGATGTGCAAGGGGTCAGCTTGATTGGCATGATGACTCACCACTGCATGCTGGTAAGTACAATTCCTTGTTTTCAACTTTTCATCCTCTTCAATGGGTTTCTCGAATTACTTTTGGTTTTTTTAGGGTGTATTGGAAGGGGTCAAGCTGACCGATGAGTTCCTCTTCTAAGAAGAGGAGAAAAAAAAGTTGGAAGAGGATTTAGCTATTGCTATTATGGAGTCATCAGAGTGAAAGAAGAAATTACAGGCTTACGAGATCTAGCTACAAGCAGCTGAGGTGGCTAAGAGAAAGGCCGAGGATGCTTCAATTCACAAGACCTCTGATCCGATCTTGAAGATCCACGAAGGTACTGATGAATTGAAACAAATGTAGGATGAGCTGGAGGTGGTAGCAAAATGGGTCAAGATCATTGAGAAGAAGGAGGAAACAGCTAGGGATAGGGCCGCATGAGTTGAGGCAAGGGTTGCCTGAATTGAGGATGAGGCCACCTGAGCTAAGGAGGATACCACCGTTATGATTGCACAAGTTAAGGATGCAACGATCTCTTGAACTACTGATAACTTCCTATTTACTCTCTAGAAGAGGCACCCAGAGATGGACTTCTCCTTCTTGACGGGGACGTCGAAATGACTATCCATCATTTTATGAGGCATGCAAAGGCAACTTCAACTCTGGGTACGAGAGTTAGTGATGTAGGTCCTCCTGCTCATGGCAACATTCCTATTACAAATAACCCATAGATCGAGGGAGGAGCTGTAGAATCATCCGTAAAACAAATAGCAGAAGACTTGCTTAACCTTTCGACTCCTTGAGATTCAGCTAGACCCTCTGCCACTCCGTAGATTGCCTTATTACAACTTAGCCTTAGGCTTTTTATCAATTTCATTTTTAAATATTCTGAACATACTTGAGTGGATTGTTTATTTGTAATGAAGATAATTATTCCTTTGATGAATCTGCCTGAGTTGTTTTCTTTGAAACACATGTTTAATTTTGTTCATTGTGAATGATTAATTTTTCAAGCTTTTGTTGGGTCATAATTCCTGAACATTCTGCCAGTAAATTATGGCTCCATGCTCGAATACTAGATTAATAAGCACTGGCCTTTATAGCTCCTAAGATATTTGGTTGAGTTAGTAGCTTGAATGTGGTTTAAATAGGTTCTGATTGAACTATTGAGGCCAATTTGCCTTAAGAGTAGCATTCTGAAGATATGTTGAAGAGTTGGCATAGAGTAGGAGACCTTCAGGAATTTCTATTGAGATTTGAATAATACAGAATTACAATGCTGATTTTCAAACTTATTGATAATATGGCTGAAGGTGTTTGGCGTTCCATACCCGAGGGATTTCTGCCCTATCTACATTTGTCAAGTGGTATGCTCTGTTACCCAAATTCTCTTTTATTATGTATGGGCCCTCCTAATTTGGACCTAATGTCCCTTTGTTGGGTTTACGAGCTCTTGGTAAGATAAGGCACAATATGAGATCCCCCACTCTGTAGCTTCGAACTTAGACCTTTTGGTCATAGTGTTTTGTAACCCACTATTGATAAGTCACAATTTTAAGGCAAGCCACATCCCTTGCTTCTTCAACGAGGTCAAGACTCCTAGCGAGCAGTTAGTTATTGTCCTCTAGATTGAAAGTGGCCCTTCAGTGTGAAGTTACTTTAACTTTTGCTGGTATCATAGCTTCATATTTGTAAATCATCAAGAAGGGAGTCTTTCCTGTGGTACTATGAGCTATAGTTTGGTATGCCCAGAGTACTTTTGGCAGCTTGTCTACCCATGCTCCCTTCTTGGCCTCTAGTATTGTTTTCAAGATCTGTTTGATAATCTTGTTAATAGCTTCGACTTGCCCATTGGCCTGAGTATGGTTTACTGTCAAGAAGCTTTTTATGATCCTGAGGTCATTGTAAAACTTGATAAATTGCTCGCTGGTGTACTAAGTTCCATTGTCTATTATAATCTACTAAGGAATCCCAAAACTATAGATAATATTATTCCAAATGAATTTCTTGATTTTGGAAAAGGAGATTTCAGCCAATTCTTTCGCTTCTACCTACTTCGTAAAGTAGTCAACAGTCACTACTGCATATTTGCAGTTCTTATGACCTATGGGGAGGGGTCTGATCAAGTCAATTCCTCACATCGCAAAGGGCCAAAGGCTGACCATTTGTTAAAGGTAGGCCGGAGGAGCTTGAGGAACCTTAGCAAACCTTTGGCATTTGTCACATCATCTAACAAAGTTGATTGCATCCTGTTTCATAGTTTACTAGTAGAACCCTTGTCGGAGTTCTTTTTGAGCTAGAGATAGCCCCCAGTGTGGTTTCTACAATGTCTGGTGTGAATTTCCTCCAAGACAGTGTCACAGTCAGGGCTATTGATGCATCTGAAGAGTGGAGTTGAAAAACCCCTTCTATAAGGCATGTCATCAATGATACAATATCTAGTGG
Organism: Saraca asoca; assembly: GCA_026873985.1. Classification (NCBI taxonomy): domain Eukaryota; kingdom Viridiplantae; phylum Streptophyta; class Magnoliopsida; order Fabales; family Fabaceae; genus Saraca; species Saraca asoca. Next base: position 8,022 of record JANHAO010004516.1, on the reverse strand, counting down.
CTCAAGGCACACTTCCAACTTGTCTTGTGGTAGTTCACTATTTCATAAATATCTCAAGTTGGGCTCATCCATGAGCTTTGTGTCACATCAATTTTCATCATGACATCTTTCTGTTTGGTGCTTGGTGATGGAAGAGTTTCCACCAAGATTGCACCTAAAAAATCTGCATCCTTGGTTACGGCTAAGTGAGCTAGTGTATCTGCATGGGCGTTTGAAGCTCGTGGGACCTGACTAATCTCGTACCTCTGAAAATTGTTAAGTAATTCTTTAACCTTTTGGAGGTAGATAGCCATCTTTGATCCTTTTGCTTGATACTCGCCCTTTATGTGACAGACAATGAGCTGGGACTTATTGAAGATCCTCAAGCTTTTAGCCCATACCTCCCTTGCCAAGCAAAGTTCTGTAAGTAGTGCTTCATATTCTGCTTCATTACTGGTGGCTTGGAATTCAGAGTTTAGTGCATAGAGTATTTTGTGTCCCTCTAGGCTGATTGAAAATATTCCTTCCCTTACCTTTTTCTCATATGAGGATCCATCCACATAAAGTTCCCACCATGGACCTTTTGAAGTCTCCACTTCCTTTTCCACTGGTCATATAAATTTTGCAATGTAGTCCACTAAAGCTTGTCCCTTGATCGCCAACTTTAGCTTATATTGGATGTCGAATTGGGCCAGCTCGATGGCCCACTTGAGTAAGTGACCTGAGGTGTCAGTCTTTTGTAGTGTTTACCTTAACAGGTATTAGGTGAGCACCTTAATAGAATGTGCTTGAAAATAGGGCTGTAATTTTCTAGAAGTGATCACGAAATAGTAAGCGAGCTTCTCTATAGGTGTATAATTTCCCTCTGCACTCAACAGCCTTTTGCTCACATAATAAACTGGGAGTTAGGCTTCATTTTCTTCTTGAACAAGAGCTGCACTGACAGCATGTTGGCATACTCCTAGGTAGATGATGAGCTTCTCACATTCTTGCAGCTTAGATAGTAGTGGAGCTTAGCTTATATATTCTTTCAAGTGCTAGAAAGCGGTCTTGCACCCTTCGTTCCATTCAAATCATTTAGCCTTCCTCAAGACATCGAAAAATGGCATGCACTTATCTATTGCTTTGGAAATGAATATACTTAGTGCTGTAACCTGACCAGTCAGACTCTACATGCCTTTGACCCCGATTAAGGACCTTATGTTAATAAGTGCCTTGATTTTCTCCAGGTTTGCTTCAATTCCCCTACTGTTAACCACATATCTAAGGAACTTTCCTGAGGACACTCCAAATGTGCACTTAAGCAGATTCAATTTCATTTGATATTTCCTTAAAATTTGAAACATCTCATCCAAGTCCTTCATATGATCCCTAGCTTTTTTGGCTTTTATGAGCATATCATCCACGTAGAACTCCATGGTCTTCCCAATTTCTTCTTTGAACATCATATTGACTGGCCGTTGGTAGGTCACTCTTATGTTTTTTAGCCCGAAGGGTATCACCTTATAGCAATATAATCCACAATTTTTGATGAACGAGGTGTGCTCCTTGTCTTGGGGCTCCATGGGTATTTGGTTGTACCCTAAGCAAGTGTCCATGAAGTTGAGGAGCTAGTGCTTGGCTGTCGTGTCAATAAGCTGGTCAATTCTGGGTAAAGGGAAGCTGTCCTTTAGATAGGCTTTGTTGAGGTTAATGAAATCAATGCATGTCCTCCATTTCCTATTTTTCTTTCTCATTAATACAGGATTAGCCACCCAAGTTGGGTAGTGAGCCTCTCGGATGAACTTATTAGCTAGGAGTTTGTCCATCTCCTCTTTTAAATTGACAGATTGCTCGATAGTCAACGGCCTCCTCTTTGGACAAATTAGTTTGTGGTGTGGATCAATATTCAGTTTATGCAACATAATCTTGGGATCAATCCTCACCATATCTTTGTGATTCCAAGCAAAAACATCCAGATTCACCTTAAAGAACTCAGGGAGTTAGGTTTTCACATCAGGAGGCAAGTTCTTTCCTAGCTTAAGGTACATTTCAAGATTTACTTTGCTAACTTGCACGTCCTCAAGCTCTTCCACAAGGTCGATTTTTTTATCGATGTCCAGGTCACGAGGATCAAGGTTGTGACTAACTCTCATCATGCTTGAGGCTCGAAGTTCCCTGCCAGAGACTAGGTTAACCCTCTTTTACCTTTCCTTGATCTTTATAGCATCTTCCTAACAACGTTAGGCTATGTATTGTTCACCTTGCACACACCTGACTCCACGGGGGGTTGGGAACTGTATAGTCAGCATCTTAGTGGATATGACCAAGTCCAAATTGTTCATCGTAGGACACACCAGCACCACATTATACACTGAAGGGTAATTAACAACTATGAAATCTACTAGGACAATGGCTTAGTGCTCCAAGTCTTCTAGGGTGAGAGGAAGGCTGACCTACCCTATTGGAAATATCGCGTCCCCTATGAAGCCAAAGACAGCTCTGGGGAAGATTTCAAGTTACCTTCACTTAATCCCATCTATTTATAGCACTTCTTGTACATGATGTTAATCATGCTGCCAATGTCCAACATGATTCTTCGTACTTCAGCATTGTCAATCTTGGCTCAGATGACAAGTGCATCATTGTGGAGGGACTGAACTCCCTGTACTTTGTCATCCACGAAGGTGATACATTTAGAGGTGGTCGTGGCCTTCTTAGCAGGCCTTCCAGATTCACAACCTGTAAGTAAGATGTGGCTTGCACTTTGCATGTAATGTTTATGTGACACACATGAAGTGCTTGCAATATATGGCCCACCATGGATCATGAAGATGGTCCTCACTACGGGTGTCTATTCTTACTTGACCTACTGGGATGGTTATTGCACTGGTTGTTGGGGGTGCTAAGGTCACTATCCTGTAGTTTGAACCACATAGTCCCTCAAGCGGCCTCTTCTGATCAGATCTTCGATGGCATCCTTAAGTGACCTACATTCGGAGGTATTATGCTTGATGTCATTATGATAGGCATAAAATCTTCTAGCATTCATGTATTTATGAGGGGTCTTCAGGGGTCAAGGCTGCTTGAAATCCTCCCTATGCCTTTCCGTCACGTATATCCTCTCTGGGGTATCAGATAAGATACTATAATTATCATGGTGACCTTGAAGCTCAGGTCGATCCCTCCTAGCTTTCTTGGCAGGTTGAACTCTGGCTCCATCATTATGGCCCATTTTGCCTTTCCCATGATTGCTCATTCTTTTATTCTGATTGAAAGCAGAGCCATTCGTCTCATTCCTCTGTCCATGCTTCTTCAAATCGAAGATCTCCTTCCATCTGATCTCTTTACCAACTCATTCATAAAATTCCTCCAGATCTTTCACTAAGGATTTGTATATGCTTTCATATAACTTTCTGTCTTTATGGAGCCTTGTTGAGATCGCCATTAGGATGCTGTTGTCGAAAGGGCTTTCTACATTATTAACTTTGTTATGGAATCTTGTAATATAATCCTTCAACGATTCATCTTTCTGCTAAAAAATTATTGGAAGGTGACAAAATGGCACCAGCTACCTCCTTAGAGCTATGTATTGATCAGTAAATATTTTTTGACACTCTTCCTAGCTACTAATACTGCAAGCCAAAAGGTTCTTGAACCATACTTGGGGGATATCTTTAAGAGTGGCTAGAAAGACATGACATTTGACCAAAGGGTTGGTCATTTGAAGGTTCATCTAGATGTTGAAAGCATCTAAATGGTCATACAAGCCACTTCTCCCATCTTATGGTGGGATGGTAGGAACTTTGAATTGATGAGGGAGAGATTTTATCTCAATCTCCTTTGAAAATATGGTCCTCTCCTCATAACTATCTAACCAATCTGGAGTTAAGGGATGTTTTTCTAATCACTATACCATCTATAATAGCTCCTCCATCAGTGTGTCCCACATTTTAGATTGTTGACCCTTGGTACTATCACGACTTGCATTTGAGCCCTCAGTGTGATATGAGCTCCTGGGCCATCGATTTTCATCATGCTTATGAGCTCGGTGACCCTTAGATTCGGATCACGAGCTTTTGGAATGAGTTATGTTTGCTCGTCGAGGCCCTTCTCCAACTGGCCTCTCTCTTGAACTGGCATTTCTCTTTATGGCCCTCAATCTATTGTCTCATTTACAGCAGCTTCAGCCTATTTTTGAACCCTGTGGGTTTGCGCCTGGGCTAGCACTGTGATTGTGTCGGTGAATCTCTTGACTATATTCTTAAGCATTTCTTAGAGCTGATGAAACATTTATACACCATCAGTTGCCAGGGGAATAGAAGAAGTGATTGCTTGAAATGGATTTCCATCTTCTAGAACATTTCGTTGTTACTCTCCACGACCACTCGACTGATTAGTGGTGGCATCTGAGCTCTTAGTCATTCTTCCTCTTGCTATCACGATTAGTTGGTGAATTAATAGAAAAGTAGTTTGATCCTACCGGGTGTGCCAAAATATTGACGATCGATTTTAATAATCGGTTAACCATGAGTTCTGAGATCCCAACTACTATAAGAGGTGGCAAAAATGCAAAAGACAAGTAAGAGCAAGAGGAAAGAAGAACTAGAAGAACATTGAAGTTTTTTGACATGGTTCAGCTAAAGTCAGTGTGACCCCTTCGTTCATGGTGATTGTATTACTTTTCTGTGGTTGTTTTACTGTTCAGACTAGCAGAACAAGAATACAAATGTTCTTTCACTATTTCAGCAGAGTTTCTGCATATTTTTTCCACTCATTCTCGTTACAATGATTTCCCTTCTAATTTATAGAAGTAGGGAGGGTTACAAGTGTAATTTGATAAACTTCAAATATGTCTACTTAATCGTATACGGTAATAAATGTTGGACATGCAATAAATACTAGGCAAATCATTGTTAAACTGTTGGTGGCTGATGTGTCAGTTTTGGGGGCTGACTTGTCGATTAGGAATATGTGCATCTAGGTGTGACTGGTCTTCAGAATTCCATACTCATTCTCAGGGGAGTACGCTCAGTGACCTGAGCTTATCTTGCAACCTAAGCTCATGCTGGCCGAGCTGCTAGTAAGTCAGTGACCTCGCTCCAGAGGGGCATTAGGCCTTTCTCTGCTAGACCGATCCATTGGGCCTTTGCCAGCCCATTTCGTTTTGGTCCAGATATGCCCACAACAATAATATTTTCAAATAAACTTATATACAAATTTCTTCCAAAATATCTTTTATAAATTTTGTATATTTGATTTCAAATATTTATAGAAAATGCAATTATAAAAAAGGATTTTTTTAATAAAGTTCAATAAAAAGGAGTCTAGGTATTACAAAGATAAAGAAAAGAAAGAGATAATTGAGAAATGAAAGATTAGGATAATTTCTTGAGACAAATGCTATCATAAAATTAATTTCATAACATTATTTCTAACTCGACTACAAATTAATTCCTATAATTATGGTAATTTAAACTTTTACAATTTGAGTTTTAATGATATACAATAACGGATAATATGAAATAATTAATTTTATAGTTTGATTTCCATTGTGTGTATTGATAATTTGTTTCATTTTTTTTAATATATATATTTTTAATTATAATTTGGAAGGACAAAAATAGACATGTCTTATATTGAAAATTTAATATTACTATTGTTATTAACCCTTTTAACTGTAAATTCAATAAATTAAAAGTAATTTAATTTAATTATGAGAATGGTTTATTTAATATGTGGAAATCAATGTTATTTAATTTCTATTAAATATTTAGTACAATTTTTTTCTGGTTGAAACCAAATTATAATAACTTTTATTAAAAATTAGTTTTCATTCGCTTTAAAAGTGTCAATTGTCTTCTTTTTATAATTAACTACAACAGTTATAATGTTGACGTCGGATTTTGGTAACAAGCCAAACTCCGGCCAACGCTACCGGGGGGGGGGAGGGTGGGGAGATTTTTTCGGGATCTCTAATCATAATTGGTTCAAACATAATAAGTCAGTAAAATACACTAAGAAGAAGGGAAGAACAGTAAAAAGACACAAGATTTTTAACGTGGTTCAACCAAATCCGAGTATATCCAGACCCAACATCCATGGTAGTGTTTTATTGTGAGAGTATTTCTACAAAGATCTCAGCATACAGTGTTTCTTCCTCTCATAGTTTTAGCATATTTTAGCTCTCTCTCTCTCTCTCTCTCTCTATTTTGACAGAGTTTCTGCTTGCATAAAAGGTGATCTCTCCCTTACAGAGGGCTCCTTCTTCATATTTATAGAGGAGAGGAGGTTACAATAGTAATTTTATATGTAGTAAATCTATTACATCAACATTTATTATACAAGATAGAATGGACAGGCAAAATCTTGCTATTCGGCTACTGTAGATTGTCTTCAGCAGGTGGGCCCAACGTATTTCTTGGGTAGAGTAAGATTGGATCTTTAGTATAACGAGCTTTAAGGTCGCTAGTCGTACTTTATTGACCGCATCGCTCAGCTTGTGGACATGCTTGTCCTCGGGTAAGTTGGGGTCGAGCTCACTTTCTCAAGCACAAGCTTGAGTTGGGGAGGTCATTTCACAACACGAATCAAAGGCATAGTGTTCTAGACACTTCCTGACTTGGTCTTTTCGCCACTCTCAGGCTACTCGCGGGTCCATCCAAGATGAAATGATTTTCACATATAATATAAGCTTCCTAACTTTCAGCTTGCTATGAGGGTTAGGAGTTAAGACTCTTCAGTTTCCATTCAATCAAAGTCTTTTTCTGAGACTTGTCATTTCATCTACATTAGGATATACTCCTCATAGCACGTGTCCAGCAGTTGTTGGTGAGTCAGCTTTAGCTTTTTCTAAGGTAATAAATGATGATAGTTGGGGGGATGGATCTGGATCCTTCGATGGAGCCAGCCCTGGCTCTATATAAGAGAAAAGGAATTCCTTCTACCACTAATTGAGCAAACCATGGAGTTTCTTGGTAAACTACCATTATTTCTGGCATTCCAGCTTTCTGACGAGGTGTGTATGGTCTGCTATATAAAAAACATAGAAGATTTGGCTTCTTCAATAACAAAGAAGGATTTCATATGGATCTCAGACTACGTCCTCTCGGTGCTACCGTGAGGTAACTGTTCAACTGACCAAGTTCTCAGCACTTTTTGATTTGCACCTTTTGCGAATCAGAAGGGGAGCTGGAGGCCAGAGAAAATAAAGAGCTCCAGTGCCACCATCGAAGGTGCATTGGAAGAAGAAAGTTGAAGTCCTTGGTGGCTCACAGGCTCTAATTAGCTAGGGTAAGGCCCTTTGTGGCTGGTCCTCTTCTTAGTCATAGGTTTTTCCTTTTGTATTCTGATTAGCCTGTATTCGGAGCTTTTTAATGTAGTTCTACCTCATTGAGGTCTTTTAATGAATAAAGTTTCCTTTTGTGATTTCTGCTTGTTAGCCTTGCTTATCACATGAGCATTGTTTGAACGATCTATGTGATTTACATGTAGTCAGAAAATAGTGTGAGAGCTGTGAACACTTAGTCGCAAGTAAGCTATAAGTTAGAGTGATCTCCTGCTCAGGCCAATCCTATGGCCAAATAAGTAGATAAGTCAGTATGAGAACTATGAAATAATAGACAAGTTCGCATGAGAAGAAATAATATAGTTCGCATCAAAGCTATGAAATTAATAAGTGAGCAATCTTATGCTCGGGCCGATCTCATGGCCAAATAGACAAATTCGTATGAGAGCTGCGAAATAATAGAGTTTACATGAGAGCTGTGAAATAATAAAATTCACATGAGAGCTGTGAAATTAACAAGTGAGCGATCTCGTGCTTGGGCTGATCTCGTGGCTAAATAAATAAGTTCACATGAGAGCTACGAAATTAATAAGTGAGTGATCTTGTGCTCAAATAAAAGGGTGATCTATCTTATGGTCAAGGCACTCTTGTGCCCAAATAAAAGGTACCAGTTAAGTGAATCATCTGTTCAAAGAAAATTTAAAATCAGTAGTGGTATTCAAAATGTTTACATAATTCACAAAAATTACAAAAGTTTAAAAGATAGTCCTGATAGT
>JANHAO010004515.1:0-24104 GCA_026873985.1 Saraca asoca | reverse complement strand
CTAAGTTGTAACCTGAAATCAAAAACAAAGTTAGTTGCAAATGGTAAGAGTTTTAAAATTTATTTTCTAAAATTTTGTTTTTCAATATCAAATTTGTTTTTCAATATTAAATTTATTTTTCAACATCAAAATAAACATATAGCTTAGAGTGATTTGATAAATGATTACTCTAAGGTTAACAATATCCATTCTAAGGCTAACAATGACTAACGTAAAAAGGCTACAATCGATATTATATTTGAGAGTAACAATATGTTGACATATTCTTCAATTCACATTAATGTTGACTTACATACGACAAAAGAATAAATATCAATTAGGCAAAACTCACCATGTTGGAGATAGAACGAAGGTACACTATTCACTACTCTTCAACTTCTGTTTCCTCACTTTCATTATCCTCATTATCTGTTAGACAACTAGAATGAGAATCATACTTATCAGTATCCATATCAGTTGTCAGAAGAGACCTCATGTCCTTCATTAAGGTCAGCTTCATCAATATCATCCCTTTTAAGAACCACGTTATCATGAATAGAATATTGTGTTAAATCAATCCATATCTCAACTAGTTCATTAAGTTGGTAAGGTTCAAACTCATGCATAGTCATTACTCTCAACACCAATTGGTATGTCAAACAAACCTCTTGGCCTTGTCTTAATTGTTGTAGGCCAATTTGCATTAGAACTTTGCTAACATAATAAACTGATTCAGCTTGAGCTCATAAAACAAATGGATCATTTGTGTGATGAAGTCTTGCCACATCGACATAAATGGACCCACATGCATCCTTTTTATGACCTCCACTTTGGCTTCTACGTTGGAAAACTCATGTGATTAGTACCTCTTTTTCAAACCATCCAATAAATTCATCCTCACACCATTGGTCTACGTTCCCATTACTACCTGTTTTGAGCATACTCAGGTGCTCCCTATGATATAATTGATGAAAACAAAATAAATACCAAAATCATATAAGAATGTTATTGAGTGGTATGGAATACATATTTTGCTAATGATCTTACTCAATCTAGGGTCTTGCTTCCTCATAATTCTGAAGTATATAGAAATGAGCAAGTTTAAGTTCATTGCTTTCTAAACTTAACCATGCTCCTCCACCCAAAGGTCTACCATTTTTTATGAACACTGACAAACTATTTGCTTTGTAATTGTAATGGTAAGAATTACGATCCACGCGATTCATTCTTGTTTCCATGTTAGTGATACATCGTGAGCAAAATGCCATGCATCTTCCGAAACATAGCCCTCGGCAATAGAACCTTTAGGATGGGCCTTATTATGCACATTGCATAAATACCTAAAAACACATATACAATAATACATTTAAAGGGATGCATCCATGAATTTGAATGTAACTAAATTTTAGAAAAGTAAATAATGACCTTTAATGACATGCATCCATTGATATTGCATTGGGTCACTAATCTTTGCCTCGTAAGCCAGATGAATTGGCCAATAAGCCAATATATCAAAGAAGGATGGGGAAATATCATTTCATGTTTACAAAGAGTTATAGCAAAACTTGCTTTTAATCTGTCTAAATCTTCAATCTTTAATTCTTTGGAGCACAAGTAGCTAAAAAATAAAGATAATTCAATCAATGGATCACTTGCATCCTTTGGTAACAAGTTTTTTAGGACAAGGGGAAGAATATACTCAAAAAGAACATGGTGATAATAACTTTTTAGTCCCATAATTTTGCACTCCTTACCATTCACACAACGAGCTATGTTAGAAGTATGAGCATTGGGAAATTTAACATCCTTAATGAGTTGGCACATTTGAGACTTCTCTCATATTGACATGGTGAACTTTGCTGGAGGTACTACGTATCTGTATCCATTCTTTATAGGATCAAGAGCCTTTTCAATTCCTATAACTTGAAGATTTAACTGAGATTTCAAACTATCCTTTGTTTTGCCTTTGATGCCTAATAATGTTCCTAACATACTATCACACATATTTTTTTTTCCAATATGCATGACATCTAAGTTGCCTCAACAATAATCTTCTCCAATATGGCAACTCAAAGAAAATGCTGTGTTTCTTCCAATTATGATCATTTCCTTCCCTCTTCCTTTTCTTTATATTTTTTACCAAATACAACTTGTGAAAAAAATTTCAAACAGCATAAGCACCTCATCCTCAGACAAAGGCATTGGTGGAAGCCTAGTTTCTATTGTATTATCAAAGGAAGTTTTATTCAAATGCCAAGTAGGATGATTAAGAGGTAAGAATCTACAATGACATAAATAACAATACTTATGACCATGTTTTAAATAAATGGAGTAGGTATTTGCATGACAACATAGACAAACTAATGCTCATTAGTATTCCATCCAGATAGCATAACATAGGCAAGAAAATCATTAATGGTCCACAACAATATTGCATGCATTTGAAAGTTTTACTCCAATGATGCATCATATGTTTGAACGCCAACATTCCACAATTCTTTTAACTTATCAATCATGGTGTAAGGTAGATATTAATATTATTTCCAGGCCCTTTTGGTTGAAGGATTAACATTAACAACATAAAAAAGACTATTTCTGTTAACCAAGATTCTCTAGCTACACGTTTTCCTTAATATGAATGTTGAAAAACAATTTGATCTAATAATATGCTTTAACTGTTTTTGATTTATTTTGCAGGTTCAAAGATATTTGATTCAAGATTCGTTGTTAAGATTTATTTCTTTGATAGGATCTTTTGCAAATAAGCTCAGATAATATTTGATCCAAATGTTTTAAACTAAAAAATGAGGTAGAAAAATTCTTTGAAGAAAACAACTCTTTATAAAACTTTTTTTCACATCATACTTCGATGTGACATCAATGCATTGAAGAACATATGAAAAGTTCATATTTAAATCGAAGTCACACCGATGCATGAAGAAAACAATTTTTACCGAAGGTTAGGAAACATGGCCACTTTGATATTGTAATTAATACAAAGGCTGTGAATAACAGAATATACTTCGATTACACATCGATGAGTTAGTGAACAATAGACTATAATCAATGCTACTTTGATGTAAACTAAAAATCAATTATTCAATTACAGACGGTTACAACAGTTATTCAAGCCTAACTACTTTCCCTATATAAATGTTTTCACACAATTTTTCTACACAGTTTAGTGTGAAATTGTTTGAGAAAGAGAAAAATATGATTTTTTCTCTACTTCATCAATTCTCTAAGATTTCTTTAAGCTTATTGGATCAAAGATTACCTGATATTATTGTATTTTGTTTGAGATATTTATCTCAAACACTAGTATTATATTTTGAATCTCTTTCCTATTCTATTTCCTTTTTTTTTATAGATTTCTAGGAGTTAAAAATCTGTATAAGTTTAGAAGAGCCTATTATAATTCTTCTAGGTTAGCAAGAAGCCTGTCAAATTCTTGTGTGTTTGTTGTAAAAACTAGCATTTTAGGATCCTATCAATCCTGATAGTTTTTGCTTTTAATTCAAGAGGTTTTTCGATTGAGAAAGATTACGTAGAGTAGACTTGAATTGCGGTTTCGATTCAAATTCAACCACTTTAAAAATCTATATCTTCAATTCTCTTCTCCTATTTACATCTTAATTGCTCTTGTTGTTAATCTTTAAACTTTATCACCTTCACACTCACTGGTTATCAATTTTTTGCATATCATATTAAAAGAAAAGATTAATTTTTGATATTGATGTACACAATTCTCTAACAAGAAAAGGGCAAGATCCGTTTATTTTTGCAATCTTAATTTTTCTTTCTTGGGACTATTAGTTTCATTCATAACCAAGAAGGAAAATTATATGGAATGAGAACTACAGACCACATACTGTATGCATTGCTCATTGTTCCAAAAGGATTAAATTCATTAGTCAGTGGACCAAGCCAAACATTTCGTGGATCAGAAGAAAAGATTTGATGTTTCTCATCAAATTTTTTCCAAGCCTAACAGTTTGCAAGGTGTCTCAATATTCCATTATCAACTCTTTCATTTTTATGCCACGTCATAAGTTTAGCTATTTTTTCGAATATAAATAATATTTGTAACCTCTTCTTTAATGGAAAATTCCAAATAATCTTATGTGCAACTTTTCCCCTCTATCTCAGTGAATTATTAGAAATATTTTCATTATTGTTTCTCTTGTTTGCTTTCCATTTATTCTCGTTACAAACTGGGCACTTGTCAAGACAAGCATATTCATTTCTATATAATACGCGATCATTAATACATGAGTCTATCTAGACATAATGAAGTTCTAAGTCCTTAATAATCTTCCACGCCTCAAAAGTTAAGTCAGAAGTACATTTCCTTCAGAAAAAATTCTTTGGTATTGAATCAAGTGAAGAGTTGCTCCATCCATTTAGACATTTCATTTTAGAAAGCCTTATAATACATGAGAGTTTAGAAAACTTATCTGATCAACATAATTTATACATAATTAATATCCATTTATATTTAGTCTTTTGACATGCTTATAAGCTTAATTGGACATTTGAGATAGATTTTGTAGTTTGCTAAATTTTTGTGTTTAATTGAATTTATTCGGTAAATTTACACTATTTCATGATTTTGGACATGTCTAGAGTATTAGATATCAGTTTTGAGTGATTCTTATAATATCCTTCCTTGAATAACTGTGAATATAAGATTTGTCAAATGATTTTTTTTCAAAAAATATTTTGGTATAAGGTACTTAATAATTTATATTGTATGATATTTTATTAATAAATGAAACAAAGAATAAAATAAGTTTTATAAATAAAATTTTTATATTTTTATTTTATAAATTAATTTGCAAAATAAGATTAATTAGATTTCTTGAATTTTCTATTTCTTTAATATTTGGATTTGTTGCAATTTATTCTAAGATATGTATAATTTGACTCCAGTAGTTTAGTTCTAAAAGTGTATATGATATTGGTGAGTTGATTTATTGTGGGTAGTTTTGCTGAAGTTTGAGAACCAAAAAAAAAAAAAAAAGGGAGAGAGAGCTTGATAACTTGAAACATCAGCCCCTCCTTGCTTGTAAACGATGCCTTTTAGGGAGCTCCTCATTACCTTCAGCTGGCCACCACCACGCACATGTAAGTAGTGTCCCGAAACCATTCCACAAGATTTTTCCCCTTTCCTTTTTCAGCTGAAGTCGAAACAGAGGAGCCATCAACATCTATAGCTTTGCCTGCTCTGCCACCTTCCTCTCGTCCAACTGCCAAAACCCAACACTTTTTCTTCGGTCATCATTCTTCAACCAGTGGCTGATCCATATGAAGTCGGTCAGCCAGCTTCCTTTCTAGTTCAGATTGCAGCTAACCAGCAACTCTTTTTTCCATGTCAACGGTGCCCTATTGCCGGAAATCATCACTTGTTGTTGTAGCACTGATCCTTTCAGCTGGTGTTGCTGCAAGTTGAAGCTGTCAAGCTGCGGCCCTCGTCCTCTTGCCCAACTACCGTGACTCATCCCTCTTGCTGATGGCAACAACTGCCTGGGATGGACCTTGTCTTTATTAGAGACCAACACGTGAACCAGCAGTTCAGCTGTTCATGCTTGTAGCAAAGGATTAATGCAGTGCTTGTAAACTATGTGCTGTTGCACCATTCTGCTGAGAGCTCATGTCTGGTTATGGTTAACCAGCAATGATACTAAGCATGTTAGCTGCTGCTGAATCAGGGCTACCCTGTTTAGGTCACCTGTCCAAAGGCTTGCTTGGGACTGTAAATAAGTGCTGAAGAGTTCTGCAAGTTTTTCCCTTTCACCGGCAGTGTTACTGCCTGAGACTAGCCGCAAACCACCATCTTGCAATGACTCTTGGATAATCAGACCACCAAAATTCCTTAGCCAACCTCTCCTCCCTTCCTGTGAAACATGCAACATGGGGCTACTTTGGTTGCTGCTCAGATCCTTCAGCGAACCAGTAACAACTCAACAGCTAGCCATTCTATAACCTGTTGCTTTTGTTTGTGGTTAAAATGGATGGAGTTGTTCCAGCGGTGGGAACACTACAGTCTTAATGTGAGTAAATTGCTTACTTAGTCGATATTTTCATATGTGTTATGTTATGGTGTGCTGAAACACATCTGGATAAATTAAAACATGTGGGTTAGCAGAGGCAATTGGTTGTGTTGTATATATATTTAATTGTGTTGGGTAGGGGAAGAATGGAATAAGTGTTGACAATGAGATTATATTAGGAATTTTCCTTATGACCTTATAGGAACGTTTCTTTAAAGAAAAATGGATAATTGGAGATTAAGTAGGAGCTTAATGGATCTTGTTAATGAGTATTTAATTCACAATTCTTGGTAAGTAGATCAAACTCTTTTATATGAGGATGCTTACATGATATATAGTCCTCCAAGTTATTGGCATCAACCCTTAGCTTGAAAGTATTTGAATAGGGAGATGTATACTAATGGTATGTTCTTGAGAATGGAATGAATTTTGTGGTTGATTATACGATTTTGCGATATCTAAGTATATGATGGAAATAGGTTGATGTAATATCTAACATATAGTTATTGTTATGACTATGAAATGGGTTCAATGTGAAATTGTGAGATGGTTTAGAATATATGATGGCGGGATTGTATATTTGTTTGAAGTGTGGGAATTTGTGTGGCCTCTTGAAACGATTAATTGATTGTTTGATGAATTTAAAATATGGATTTTGGTTTATGTGTCACTTATTAATTTTAGATTATGGCTTTTATGCATATGATTTAGAGACTCGTGAGAGTATGAGTAAAGTTAGAGATAGGTTGGTTAAATGACCTCTTATTAAGATGATTTAATAAGTGGAAATATTTAGTTAGTTGTAAGAATCAAATTTATATCATGCATTAGGAAATTGTTATTAAAGGTTTGACATTTGAGCATGATTTGTAATGATTGTGAGTGGGAAGTAATTAAATGTTGAGTGGCGCTAATGTTAGATTCAGGAGATGCGTAGGAGTGGGGAAAAGAATTGGTTAAATGTTAAACCATCTTAGAGGGAATAGACCCTTGAAAATAATTGAGTACCAATAGGATAGGTAAACAATTTTTTTCCTTGAATATGTCCATCTGTGGAAATGATATATATATATATTTATATATATGAAAAATGCGTGTCTAGGTATCCTTGGCAACGAAATTTGATTTAGTGTCATATGCATCACTTTTGAATTTATTTACTGAATTGCGACAATTATTTAACCTTCTTTGAATTTATGTAGTAACTTGAAGTGTTCATTTTAACATGCAAGCATGAATAGGGAATGTGTACATGATTATTGAATTGTTATGATGTGTGAGTTTTGATGCATTATATGTGAATTGGAAGTTGGATTCAAGGATCAAGTTCTTTAAGAAATTTCCAAAAGCATTTTCTTTCAATATATATACATAATGATACTAATATGACCATGAAATTTATTGAAGAGATAAGGGGGAAAATATCATTGGAGTGATAAGATGATTGGAGCTCTGATATTGATTTTTTAAATTGAATGGTAAGTTGCCTAAAGAAATTTACATATGTATCCGACTATTAGTTTAGTTGAATGCCTTCAATTGATTGAATTGAAAGTGTTTGATTTGAATGTTTTTATGTAAAGAGAACATATTTATTTGATTAAAATGTCTCTAATTTCCAAAGAATGATAGTGGGCCATTCTTATTGATTGATTGTGACTATGAAAGTGATAGTTCTCTCATATACTTAAACTTTCAATTGAGGTGACCAGAAAATACCAATATGGTGGTTCTTTTTATTGATTACGTTGAATAGTTGATGAACCTATATACATAATAACAAATTTATTATGAGCATAACTATGTACTTACTAATTGAGGTTATTACCATATAAATTTATGGCTGATATACCTAGTAAGTTAATAGCTTGAATTGGCTAAACTGTAAATTGGTTTATTTTATTTAAATTGTATTTCTTCCATATAATATAAATAGTGTTTAGAGTAAGCAATTTACTTACGGGGTTTTATTGAAACTCATTATATTTTCTCGAAAAAAAAAATGTTCTAGTTACAGGTTTACCAGATATCACAAAGATTTCAAGACAAGAATGAAAGATGTAAACTGGGATATTCAATTGGCAATTGTAAAGTTTGTAGATACAGGTGTAAAGTCAGTATTGAATTATTGTAATTATTTTGGGTGTCTGGTACATATGTGAGAAGCTTTGAAACTGTTTACAGGCTGTTGGAAAGGTGTGTGACCCTGGAAACATCTGAAAAACAAAGGAGACTGTGTCGAAATTTTGATAAAATCTTTTCTTTAGTGAAATTGAATTTTCAAACCTTTTGAACATATTTTCCGTTATCATCTTCCTTTAAGTAATGAGAATTATGCATTATCCAATTGTGTCAGGCTTGTAGATTGTCATTGTTGGATGTCTTCCTACACCAATCGCACCTTAAATTGGGGCATGACAATTCTTGGAGTGAAAAATGTCATGAAGATCCCAAAGCTCAGTTCAGACATTTTGAAGATGAAATAGAGCTTCAAAGTTAAAGCAAAATGCAGTATTATGATCTAGAGCCTGACCTAGTGTTTTGATCATAAGTGGAGCTTCAAAAGTCATTTTTCTAAACTTAAGTCTATAGGATAGCTAAAATCCACCCCAACATCTTCCATGAAGGGCTTGATGGTAAATTACACCATTTTGATAGGATTACTTGGTTATGAACTTGACTGATTGAATCCATTACAAGGTGGATTGCTCAGAAAGTTTATCTTGGTGTTTAACCCATAACTTAAGTTAGAGATCAAATTTTAATGAAAGGTTAAGGCCATTGGAAAACTAAGTGGTAGATCTACATTTCATCTAAAGATTGCCACTTCCAAAAAGGCTTCCATCCAACCATAAACCACAGTTCAACTCAGAGGTAGTGCACCAAACATATAAATAGAAAACTGAGTCCTATTTGTAATATTTTTTTACTCATTTTTGAATTGTCTTTGCCTTTTGGAGGAGAGGAGCTCTATCAAGAGAAGACTCCATTTGTACTTAGGCTTTCTATTTTCCTTTTATTTTTGTAATCAATGTGTAGCTACTTCAATCTAAGGGAATTCTGTGTCACTTCTATTATTGATTGTGATATTTGATTTAATTAACAATTTATTCCTATCTTTATTCTCTTAATTCTTTGTTCTTACTACCTATAATTGCTATTGATGGTTGATTAAGGGGCCCATTAATTAATTATTCAAAGTGATTTAATGCTGGATAAACTTTCATAAACAATCTCATTGTTTGTGGTTGTTTGGTTGTAGGGGTAGCAATATAGGGTCTTGATGAGCTGTTGGAGTGAGTCAATTCTTCTAGGGAATTAAGGCCAATTAATTAGGTTGCTACTAGGGTAATTCAATCAATTAGACTTAGTATTTTCAAAACTTAATGATATTGATAAATTAGTTAAGGTATTGTGCTGGGCTTTAGCTGATTTAACAATAAATGTCTAGTGGGAGCTAGGCTTAGTTGACTGGTTTAGGGAGAAATTACAAGGTGTAATTAGAAACTGGACTTAATTAATACTTTGGCTATGTGATCAAAATAGAAATGAAACGTAAGTGTCAAGAATTAGCCAACGATATGAGAGTCTTTTGGATTGAGCACTTTCCATTTGATTTTCCTTCAATTTTGGTTTTGTTTTGCATGCATTCTATTTATTTGATTTAATTCTTATTTTAATTAGTATCCTACCCTAATGTTATCATACAATAAGCGCATGAATTTTAATTTCCAATCTTTGTGGACATAATCTAGACTTACCCTTACTATTAACTAGATTAGGAATTCAATATTACTTTTGGCTGGTTTCAATAGAAAAAGTTGAATACAACTTTTGTTCTGTGTCTTTGATAGTTGTCAAGATGTGTAACTAAATAATTAAGATAAATTAAAATTTAAGATGAGAATTAAAATATAATTTAAATTTTAGTAGTAAGAGAACTATTTTTTATAATATAGTTAAAATATAATTTAAAATTTAATAATAAAAAATTATTTTTTAATAGTGGTAACAAAATATAATTGTAATGGTAAGAAAAGTAATGACAATAAAAATGATAGAATAAAATAATATAAAAATAATAGTTAAATGGGTGAGATAGATTTGATCCTTTATGTATGGATCATGGGTCAATATATGACTCATATAAAATTTTAATTGTATCATAAATAGATAAATTAGTCATTGCCAATCCATCCATTAGTAACTTAGTCCAAATCCATCCAAGCCAACCATTTGCCACCCGGTGGAGAATGAATGCCTATAGTACTAACAGTATAAGAGTATTATTAGATAGCATTAATATACAAGGTTAATAAAAGTTTTAGTTCTCATAATTTCATTAAATTTATAATTTAATCTTTATAATTTTATTTTATATAATAATATCATAACATTTTGACTTATTTATAATTAAATCTTCATCATTAACTAGTGTCAAAACAGAATCTTGCATGTTTATTACTTTTATTAATTCAATAAAATACCATTTTTCTACCAAGATACATCTTTATTTCAATAAATTATCACATGAAAAACATTGTGTATTACGTATTGAAAAGAATGGAGAAAGTACATTGTACTTGAATTTTCAATTTGAAGAAAAAATCATATGGTAAACTATTTTACATTACAGTATTTCCAAGATGAAAAAAAAAACATAAGATAACAATAAAACTAAAATATATATATAATTGAGTGTAGGAATTAACTTAGAAAATAGTGAATAAAATTTATTATATGGTAATTAAAGGTTTATAAATATATTTTTGGTGAGGTGAATATAGTGAGCTAGTAAAAGTAAAAGGCTATCATGCAAATTTAACAGACTTGTAGAATTTGGTTATTTGAAATTAACATCAATTCATGGTTAAGACTTAATTATAAATAACTTTAAACTTTAAGATCTAATTATATAAAATAAAATTATAAGAAATAAATTATAAATTTAATAAAATTATAATAACTAATACCTCAATTCAATTGACCCCAACATATAATATACAATATATAAATATATATTTAAATAAATTGTTTTAATCGGACCACTACGTCTAAAGTTAAAACATTTTAATTCTGTTTAATAAATTCAGCATGATTTATGTAGACTAATGATCTAATGTTGACGTCACTAATAAGTAATGACGTTAATTAGATAACATGAATAATGGAGGTCATATTGAAAGTGTCTTTGGCGTCTTAAAATATTTTTACTCTTTATCTATTAAAGATTTGTGAAATCTATAATACGTTGATATTTGTGAAATCTGTTTATCAAGAATAATGGTATTTAAAATCTATTTTCTTAAATAAGATTAACAAAATAGTTCTAATTATATTGTGAAATTAAATTATCATTATATACTGCAGACAAGCCTTACAAATATATTTATTATATACTGCAGAGAAGCCTTACAAATTATCATTATATACTGCAGACAAGCCTTACAAATATATTTAACTGAGAGCAAGCTTGATATTTCCTATATCGTTCATTGTGTATATTAATGTTTCCACTTTTATTAGCCATTTTGTAAATTTTAATAACGAAAATAGCTTACACAAAATGAATGTGACTTATTTTAACCTTCATACTAACAAAGCATAAGGACTCTATGGTTTTAAATTCAAATCATCTTAAAAAATTAGAATTTTGTTTATGTTGTCTAAATATTCTGCAATTAATGGTTTGGGTTGAAGATGATAAGAAACGTTATAAATATTAAAATAATTTATGATCTATTTTTATAAATACGATAAAAAAAAGCGTGTTGATTATAAATAGTTAAATCACGTATAGTTAAATGCGTACATTGTTAAAGAACAGAAACCTGTTAGCTACATTTGGTAGAAGCAATCATTAAATCAAAATCTTTGATAACTTAACACAATCCTAATTTCAATAATTTCAAATATTTTATTTGATCAATAAAAAAATTCAAGATATTACAAAAATAATCAAAATCAAAACATGCCAAATTCAAAATAAATCTATACATTATTCTACTGAATTGAGTTAGAGAAATCCTGACCTTTAATCTTGAATTATTGTCAATTTCCTCTCAAGTATAAGGGTTGTGATTTTCTTTAAGGCACTGCAAGTTTATACAAAACTAACATGTTAAAATCAAATAGTTACCTACATATAGAATAAACATTTAATCAAGTTAAAATAGTGTAACAATAACTTCCTTTTGCAAGTCATCCACTTTCTCAGGATCAATAATTTTGTAACATGTTAGATCCCTAAAGAGTGGTGGGTTAAAAAATATTGTGGATATTAACAATTCAAAATTTAAGTGAATCTTGCCCTTTTCTCATTGGAGAATATGTATACACCTTTGTTTTATTTTAATCTTTTCTTTTAATAAGATATACAAAGGATTGATAATCAGTAAGATAAAATTGGTAGATGTTAAAAATTAATAACAGGAGCAGTAAAGTATAGATATAGAAAAGAAAATTAAGACACAGATTTTGAAAGTGGTTTAACTTGAATTGAAACCATAATTCAAGTCTATTTCACTTGATCTTTTTCAATCGAAAGACCTCTTGAATTAGAAACAAAACTATTAGAATTACCAGGCTCTTGAAATGCCAGTCTTTACAACAAATACACAGGAATTTGACAGGCCTCTTACTAACCTAGAAGAATTGGGATAGGATCTTCTAAGCCTAAAAAAAAACACAAGATTTATAGGTTCTTGTTAACCTATACAAGATTTCTAAATCCCTAAAAACCTTAAAAACAAAGAAACAATAAAATGAAGGAAGTAAGAAATACAGTACCAGTGTTTAAGATGAAAATTTCAAACAAACTAAGATAAACTGAAATTATCTTTGATCCAATAGGCTTGAAGAAATCTCAGAGAATTGATGAAGTAGAGAGAAAATCGTATTTAGCTCTTTCTCAAACAATTTCGCACTGAATTGTGTAGAAAAGCTATGTGAAAAATCTTTATATAGTAAGGGAAGTTAGGCTTGAATAATTGTTGTAACTATCTACAATAGAATAACTAACTTTTAGTTATTGTATCGAAGTAGCATCGATTACAGTCAATTATTTATTAATACATCAATGTGTAATTGAAGTATATTTTGTTGTTCACAATCTTCACATCGATTATTACATTGAAGTAACAATGTTTCCCAACTTTTGGTAAAAATTTGTTTTCGTCATGCATCGGTGTGACTTCGATTTAAATATGAACTTTTCATATGTTCTTCACTGCATCGAAGTTACATAGATTCAAGGTGTAAAAAAAAAAGTTTTATAAAGTCTTGTTTTTTTCAAGATAATTTTTCTACTTCATTATTTAGTTAAAAAAACATTTAGATCAAACGTCATTTGAGCTTATTTACAAAAGATCCTAACAAAAATAAAAAATTAAATATCCTAGAAAAATGATCTTGATTCTCTTGCATCATAGTTGTATATCATTGAGAATCCTGAAAATAGAAATAGAATAGGCAGTGAAATATGATAATGACATATCAAATAATAATGACTAAAGATTGTTTTTCAATATCAAAACTGAGAGGTATGAATGACTTGGACTAATAAGTTTAACAAAACATATTACATCTTCTAAGTGGTACTATCAAAAATTAAAAGCCAACTAGGGTACACAATTAAACATAATTAACACACAATTCGTTTCATTCACACAACACTAATTATTAATAAAATTAAAAAAAGGAAAGCAATTGTTACCTAGAAAAAGAAGGAAGGTGAGATGAAGAAGATTGGTTCAAACCATTGGGAGAGGGAGAGTGAACTAGACTTTTGTGATTAGCAAGAGAGTGAGAGTGACTACAAATCATTGGAGATGGAGAAGGAGAGAGTTAGGATTTCAAACTAGAAAGAGAACAAGAGTGACAATTAGGTCTGTGAAAACAATTTATAAATGATAAACTTTTGATGTTGATTTGTTTTATAAGAACCGATATCTTAATTTTCATTTACTCATTGATATTTCTTGTGCACCATGTCTCATTTATTTTAAATTTTTTTATCTATTTTTTTAGATAATATATTACAATTTTCACAAATAAATTACCCAAAAGCTAATTATTTTTTGAATTATTTTGTCCAATTTAATTATTTAAATCCATGAATTATTTTGTAGTCTTAATAAAATGAAATTATTTGATTGGCAATAGAAATAATTAATGATTAGAAAATAATTTTATTCACAAATAAAATTAGACAACAATTTAAGCAAGGCTTGTATAAAAAAATAAATATTTTTTCATAAATAGATAAAATAATTCAAAATTAATGACGTCTATTTTTTTGTAATAACCAACTTCTAATATCAAATCTAATAACATGTTTTTAGAAAAATATAGTTAGTAATAAGTTTCTGTAAAAATGTAGCTAACAATAATTTTGTTTTTAAAGAAAAGACATTGATTTTAACCAACGTTTTTAGTAGAAGAGAAAAGATACCTATTTTTTGTAATATGATCTGTTTGTGTTGTCTATTATTGGTACATGAAGCAGAATTTTTTTTTTTAAAACGTGATCTCTCTCCATGGCTTTGATTATTTTATCATTGGTACTAAATCTAACTCTTGAATCAAAGGATGCTCCCTTTGCTGTTTATATTATTAGAACAAAATCTAAGGTACGACGCCTATCATGAAAGCATAGTAAAGTTTCAAATTTAATAGCTATATACAATAATCATTATTGAACAAGTTCATATTCAGAATTCACTCACATTTACACTTTAAAACACATGAAAATGAACTTACTAAGTTTATAAAGCTAGACTTTTTGGTAATCCATTTATGCAAATTCAAGGTTTAAATAATCTTGAAATGAACTCAAGTGGCACTGATTTGATATTTAAATAATGAAAAATTCAAAATTTAATATCTTGAGAGAAGTAAAACTGCCTGTGATCCATTGAAAGACAAGAAATAGTGATATTTGCACCACTTTGCTGATGATTTTGTAAATGATAAGTCATACCATCTTATAAGTAATTGTGACAATGTGAGGTATGTGTCCCAAAGTCAAGAGTTAATGAAGTCAAGTGAGAGTGAGGTAGAGTATGAAGAAAATAGTGTGGTTGAATGTTGTATTAGTGAGATGTCAATAAAGAGTGCTTTAGTGTTTAAGAGTGTAAGAACTAGTGTGTGTAAGTGGTCTTGTTATTGTCAATAAAAATTAGTTTGTCATGTGTGAGTGCAATTTTTTCTCAATAATTTGATATTAGAGTGAGATGATCCCATGAAGGTATTGAGAAATAGTGAAAGTCCATCATTTGTGGGGGAACTTTTCTACACAAAGTGCAGTTAGGGACTATGATATTATTGGTTCAGGACCAAGTAATAGAGGTGTAGAAATTTCAGCAAATCACAATGGTGATGATTCAAGTGGTTAGTGGAATTAAGAAGCTTAATGGGAAAAATTGTAACACGTGGCAGGTGTGTACAGAGTCATATCTCTAGGCTTAGGATTTTAGGATGTTGTGAGTCATAGTGAGACCATGCCACCTCTTGCGATAGATGTAGCAATCTTATGCAAGTGGAGTGTGAAAGTGGGAAAGGCCATGTTCATGATCAAGACCACGGTAGAAGAGGAAATGCTGGAGCATGTGAGGAAGACCATGACGACATCGACGGAGGCTTAGGACACCTTCACAACACTATTTTTGAAGATGAATGATACATGATTGCAACTATTGGAGAACAAGTTGATGTCAATTTTGCAAGGAGACATGACAATCAACCAATACTTTAGCAAGGTAAGGACTCTCCATCAAGAAATTGTTGAATTAGATCCTAATTGCAATATTCTTGAAACATATATGAAAAGAATTATTATAAATAGGTTGAGGCTAGAGTATAGAAGCTTTATTACTGCTATACAAGATTGGCCAATACAACCTACACTTTTAAAGTTAGAAAATTTATTGGCCGACCAAAAGGCTTTAGCCAAATAGTTAGTTGAAGTCTTTGTTAAGAATGAAGAAGCACTCTTTAGTACAAAGAAGATAGAAAAACCACCAAAAAAAATAAAATTTTGAATAAAGATAAGAAGGATAAAGAAATTGAGTCTCAACCTAGAAGAGCTTATCAAGAAGGTAATAAGAAGGGGGATCTAGTATGTTATAATTGTGGAAAGAAAAGATATTTTGCATGAGATTGTTGGTCTAAGAAAAATAAGATGACAGAAAGCAATGTTGCCACAACAAGTAGAAAAATGTGATAGTGAAGAAGATGGGGATGTTAGTCCGTCATTTGTGATGGTCAAGGAAGAATTTGACCTTGATAAAGGAAGGGAATTGTGGCATAAAAAGTTAAGACAACAGGCAGAGCCACCTAGTGGAAGTGGCAAAGAGACTAAAGCTACTGCACAAGAAGTGATGGGGGAGCACACAGAAAGGAAAAAAGAGCTCACAGATTCCATAGAAATCAAAGATGGAGATGAGTCTCCAATGTACGAGGAAGCCTCACAGAAGAAGGAATGGAACAAGATGATGGAGGAGAAGATCCTAGCATTGGAACAGAATCAAACTTGGGAATTGGTGCCAAGGCCTAGAGATGTTAAACCCATATCTTGCAAATGGGTTTTGCAAAGTGAAGACTCATCTGGATGGAATGGTAGAAGATACAGACTTGCTTGGCTACATAAGGCTTTTCACAATAGTATAGGTTGGATTATGATGAGACATTTAGTTTGATTGCAAAAATCACTATTGTATGTGTTCTACTAGCCTTAGCAATAAGCAAGTCCTGGAAGTTATGGAAAATGGATGTGAAAAATGAATTCTTATGTGGAGAAATCGATCAGGACATCTATATAGAGCAACCAACAGGATTTGAGAGCAAAGTCTATCCGAACTATATGTGCAAGTTAAGAATGATATTACATGGGTTAAAGCAAGCACCAAGGGCATGGTATGGAAAGATAGCAAACTTTTTGATACAGTGTGGCTATTATCTCACCCTATCAGATTCAAGCTTATTTGTCAAGGCATATGATAGAAAACTAGCAATTGTGCTAGTGTACATGGATGATTTAATCATCACTGGATATAATGTTAAGGAGATTTGCTAAACAAGGGAAAATCTATCAGTTTGTTTTCAAATGAAGGAGCTCAGGGAGTAGAAGCACTTTCTTGGACTCGAGGTGGACTGCACTATTGAAGGATGATTCTTATGTCAAGAAAAGTTTGCAAAGGATTTGCACCAGAGATTTGGCTTTCTTGATTGCAAGCCAATTTCAATACCAGTGGAGGCTAATGCAAAGCTATGTGCATACAAAGGAAAAGATTTGGAGGAGAAGACTATGTATTGACAATTAGTGGGAAGCCTTATCTATTTGACATTAACAAGGCCAGACATATCATACGTAGTTGACATAGTAAGTAGATGCACGTAGAATCCAGAGAAGCCTCATCTAGAAGTGGCTCGAAGAATTTTTAGGTATATCAAGGGGACAATTGATTATGGCTTGTTTTATATGAAAGGTGAGGCATTGCAGATGGTTGGATATTATGACACTGACTGTGCTGGAGATCATGATACCCAAAGGTCAACATTTAGATATGTATTTAAGCTTGGATTAGGAAAAATATCTTGGTGTCACAAAAGACAACCAACAACATCACTGTCAACAATGGAGGTAGAGTGTAGAGTAGCAACAATGGTGGCAAAAGAATGCATGCAGTTGATGTAGTTAATGAAGGATTTACATCAAACAACTGCTAGTGTGATTCAATTGCATTATAGTAATCAGTCTATAATATGTTTGGCAGAAAATCTAGTGTTTCATGCTAGGACAAAACACATCAAGGTGCACTACCACTTCATAAGAGAAAAGGTATTAAACATAAAAATTGAAATGAACCAAGATAGACAAGCAAGTAGCACATGTGCTGACAAAAGGATCATGTGGAATCATATTTTCAAAGGTATGAGATCAATTTAGATTACACAAGAAAGTTGGTGCAGTGGAGGAATGTTGAAGGCATCACCACCTTTCTAAGAAGTGTTAACATTCTAGGTAAGTCTAGGATGTTCAAGGCAAAGTTCAATAGCTAGCTAAACTTTGCAAAGTTTCTAGAAGAAGCAATACATAAAATGGCAATGACAAGAAGCTTCTAATAAGCTTGAATGCAAGAGAGAATTGGTTATCAAGATAATTCTAGAAAATATGGACCAATTAAAGTCAGTTAAATCAAGCAACTATTAAGGCCTATAAATAAGCATTAGTGCTAGTCTAGATGTGTGTGTCCAAAAAGAAGTTTGAGTGCCAAAGAAAGAGAATATTATGTAGTGTGCTCATGTGTGTCCAAGAAGTGGTATGAAGTATGTGTCCAAAAGTCAAGTGAGAGTGAGGTAGAGTATGAAGAAAATAGTGCATTTGAATGTTGTATTGATGAGGTGTCAATAAAGAGTGTTCTAGTGTATAAGAATGTAAACACTATTGGTGTGCATAAGTGGTCTTGTTATTATTAATAAAAACTAGTTTGTCACATGTGATTATAATTTTTTCTCAACATTAATATGTTTTATAAATCAATTGAATTGTGGAAGAATGCACATTTTCTTTTCATGATTGAATTATGTAGTTATTGTAGTTACTTACCTAAACAAAGTCCATGTAGTCCATTAGGTATAGATTATCCCCAGAAAGAATTATTACATCCTTAATCCTCTTACTTCTTGGATCTTGTGACATGAAAGTCATACTCTATATCATGAAGCTCTTGAGTCCTAGCAGTACTATAGTTTTAGAATTGTTTTGGATTTTGTTGTAACAATATAACAAGTAAAGAATATAAATAATAGAAGGATAACAAAGCAAGGGAATTTTTTGTTATTAACTAACCTTTAACAAACTTCAACAAATAATCTTGAATCTCTAGCTCTGTTCAAAAATCTAAATTAGATCTTCTTGAGAGCTACCAATGCATCTTTTATGTTTTTCCTTTCATTAGGCAAATTTGCTGAGCAACCTAAAGCTAATTCCATGATAGATAATAAGAAATATCTTTTTATAGCAAATTACCATTCATCGTCTATCAACAATTTGGGATGGCATCTATTATTACATCTGGGTATGACTCTTCACCCATTGATTAATGCTAGGTTCTCCTCAAACATTTCATGCATGGGCTTCATTCTTGTAGAGGTTTCAATAAGCAAAATACCATAGTTATAAACATCATCTTGCCTAGAAATAATTCCTTCTAATCCATACTTTGCATATAACATATATGCAAAAACAAAGTACAAAATTTTTTATATTATCATAGAAATTTAAAATTGTGAAGTTTTCTAAATTTTTAAAAAAATAAATCATAAACGTCATCTGGAGCCATGTACCTATTGTGGCAGGCATCATAATTTATGTGATAGTGTCCTCCATTCAAGATTTTTGATATTCCAAAGTCAATTATGTGTGCCACCATATCTTTATCAAGTAACATATTGTTGGGTTTCAAATCATAATGAACAATGGGTTTTGAGCATCCATGATGCAAATAATTCAATGTTACTACAATATATATCGTTATCCTTAACCTGTGGATTATAATCAAGTGAAGATCATCAAAATGTAACCATTTCTCCAAACTCCCATTATGCTTAAAACCAATGCCTTGAACTCAATGCTATTGCAACTGCTAATAATTTTAGTAAGATTCCAATGGTGAACATTGCAAAGCATTTGGCATTCTATATCAAAACTCTTAAATGCCTCTTCTTGCTTTAAGTTAAAAAACTCTGACAGCAACATTCAATCCATTTGAAAGTATTCCTTTATATACTTTCCATAGCTCCTATACCAAGTAAATTGGCATTGGCAAAGCCTTCTATTGCTCATTGCAGATTATAATATGAAATTATTCTTCATGTGGCCACCATTGCATTTGTCTCTATAATTGATGGCTTCTTGATCTTTTGGCATTTAAACAACACATATATGAATACCAATACAAGCATTGTGGCTACTACTAATGGTAAAACATATTTCAACACAATTACAATAGTTTTGGAGCATTGCCTAGATACAACAACTTTACATTTAGGCAATTGCAATCATAGAGCACCACATAATTCTTTATTTCTCATAAATGACTGAGCAGAGAAGTTTGTAAAAGGCCTATCTATTGGAATTTGTCCTTCTAAGATTGAATGACACATTGAATAACTTTAACTATACATGAACTTCCATTAATTTGGGAATAACACTAGATAAGTTATTCTTTGATAATTCAAGAAGTTCCAAACTACCAAAAGACTCTGGCATGAATCCTTCAAATCTATTTTGAGCCAACGAGAGATTCGCCAAATCTTTTAGTTCTCCAATATAACTTGGGATGCTACCTCATAATTGATTTTTTGAAAAACTAACATACCTTTAACATAAGAGATTCCTTTAACTTATTAGATTCCAAGTCAAAACTCAAATAAGATAGATCCCACATATAGAAGGTATCATCAAATCAAAATTATTATTATTATTATGATAAAGCTCTCTTAAAGTTGTAATACTATCCAAACAAGTATGTATTGGCCTAACAAACTTGTTAAGAGGCAAATATAAAATATCCAAATGCTTTAGTTCGCATAGTTCATGTGGAAGAAATACTTCTAAATTGTTGTCATCAAGAAAGAGATCTTGTAACTTTTATAACTTCTGTATTCCAGTTAGAATGCTTTTGCTTAGTTGATTCATTGATAGGGCCATGGATATTAGGCCACTTAAGTTTTCAAAATTTTTTGGAATACTACCCCTCATTTTATGATTCCAAAAACTCAAGTACTCAATAAAGTTGAGAGAATACCATGGAAATGAGAAGAATGGAATTCAATGGATTATTGGTGAAGTATAATCTTTTTAAACAAACTCAACTCTGGACAAGAAGGTATAATAGTTATATTATTATCACCAAGGTCGAGAAATTGGAGGTTTCTCAAATTACCAAATATATTTGGAAGGTGACCCAAAAATAAATTAGCATTGAAGACTACCAAATGGAGCTTAATAGCAATTGTTGAAGAGTTCAGAAATTTTCCACTGAGATCATTCTATTACAATAATAATTTTCAAGATTTCAAAGCCTAAAGTCTAAACTTGAAGGAAGACTGCATGAGAGTTGATTGTCACATACTGTAATTTCTTTCAACATAGAAATATTAGATTGATAGTGAAATGTTGCCACAAAGGTTAGCATTACCAAAATTCATTATTTCTAGATTACGGGGATAGCCAATCTCATTTGATATTGTATTTTTACCCGCCATAATACAAAAATTAAATCAAATTAAAAAGTTGCATCAATATCTCTTTTCCTTTCACATGAAGGGCAATCTATACACAAATTCATTGCATAATAATTTTACACGCACTGATTAGTGCATTAGTTTTTTAAGGGTACTCTCTTTGTATGTGTTTGACTTTTACTTTTTATTTTTGCATTACAAAGTTATTAAGATTTTTTTTTTGAATTATTTGTGTAAAATTTTGCAATTTTATTAAAAAAACAGGATTTTTCTACGAATTTTTTTCTATAACAAATAAGTAAAAGGTTATAATTTCATTTACAAAATTTAGAATTCTTTAAATTGTAATTTTTTGTTAATTAACTACAAGTTGTTAAGGAAAAAATTGAAGAAATTATGAAAACATTTAAAATGTTGCAAAAAGTACATAAAATGTTTTTCTTTCTTTGTTTACTTAATCATGATACTTTGAAATATTAGTAAGGGGAAAACTCAAGATACACATTTTAGAATTAAAAAATTAATATTAAAAGGAATATAAATTTTATTTTTCTTGTATGGATTAGTGTTAATTAAGGGAAATGACAAAGGGAATTGGGTGAAGGGACCAATTTCTATCATGAAATCTTTAATTTTCATCTTCAAACACCAATAGTTACTTCTAGAAATTTGAAAAAAAAAATAAGAATTCATTCATTTTTTTTTTAACATTATCTAGATGGCTTTGAATAAAATAAGTATATTTTGATCAATAGAAAGTGATAATGTAGCTGGGAGAAAATAGCTTCCTCTCTCAATTAAAAGAAATTAATTTCCTAAATCACTATATATCATACAGTCTCACTCTATCCTCTCTCTACTTTCCTTATTTCTTTCTACCATTCACTCTCTTTCTCTCTCTCTCTCATCCTTATCTTTCAACATCTCTTAACTTTATCTCTTTACCTCTCTCTCTCCTTTTGTCCCTTTTATCATTATCTTTCTCTTTCCCACCCTTCCGCTCTCATATCTTTCTTTCTCTTATCTCTCTCCCTCTCTTCCTCTGTATTCCCTCTCTCTTTCTCTTACTCACTGACTCTATCTTTCTCCCATCTCTCTTCATTCCTTTCTCTCCTTTCATCCCTAAAAATGTTGATATTTAATAGTTCTATTAAACATTATTAAGAAAGTATTTGAACAATAAAAATAATTAGCAAAGGTTGAAAGTCAATTAAATGCAAATAAACTATGTAGACAGGTTGAAGATAAAAAGAAAGGATTTAAACCTTTTTCTTTACATTTTGTTTTTAATACAAAATGTAATATAAATTTTGAATTTTACTAGTAATAATTTGTTAACTCCTACCTTGAAAACATTCTAATAGCAAAATGATTATTAAGTGGCTTGAGATTTTTTAATTGTAACAAAAAAATAATTTGCCTTTATACACCAAATAAGAAAAAGTAATTTTCTTTTATGTTGTCTAAACCAAAAATAAAAATTATAATTCATTTTTAAAAAATATATTTTGTTATGAAAATGCTTTTCTTAAAATTTCATATTTCATTGAAAAGAATGGACTTTAAAATGGAGTTGTTGTCACAAAGGTAACCATACATTAGTATTTTCTTAATTTATTCATCTCGAATATGTTACTCACATTATTAAACTATATTTGTTGATAAAAAAAAAGTAAAAAAATTGATGAGAAGACCAGTATTTTTGTACCAACCTCAAGATTATCACCTCTAGAAGTGTAAGATACATTTTGAAAATGTTAAGATTATCACCTTTAAAAATGTAAAATGCATTTTACAGAAGTTAAATTAGATCATGTACTTCAATTTTAGTCATTGATATATATATTTGTATATTTTCAAGGATGACCATTGACCATACATTAGTGTCTTTTTAGCCAAAACTATATAGCAAGATTGTCAACTTTTGACTAATATGTCATCCTTTTAATAAATTCAAGTCACACTTGAATAAATAAATGGGGCATTAAGGATTTTATCATACATACAATCAAAATCTTATGTACGACATGTCTGGAAGAAAACATGAGTGTATAGTTGAAGCATTAGTGTACATCGA
Organism: Saraca asoca; assembly: GCA_026873985.1. Taxonomy (NCBI): domain Eukaryota; kingdom Viridiplantae; phylum Streptophyta; class Magnoliopsida; order Fabales; family Fabaceae; genus Saraca; species Saraca asoca. The sequence goes on along the minus strand of JANHAO010004515.1, from coordinate 746 downwards.
GTCTCAAAGAATATGCCACATAACACTACAAAAAAAAAGGAATTTGGAGACTGACTATAGTGACCGAATGTTTTCAGTCGCTAACCGCGATTGTCAAGCCACTACTTTGCCACTGAATTGGTTAAAGTAGGGGTGTCGGTTTAGCGATCGAATTAGAGATCGAATATTTCAATCGTTAAATTTTCAGTCGCTATTCGGTGACGTTAGGTCGCAAATAGCGAAAAATTTATTTTTTTTGGGAAAACGTTTGCGATTGAATATTTCGATCACTATATTACAATTACCGACCAAATGTTTCGATCGCTATTTGCAAAAGTTTTTTATTAAAAACACCTTTTCTCATTTTATCTCATAAGCACGCAACAGCTAACACTCCTACTCCTCCTCCTCCTCCTCCTCCCTGTAGACTATCAGTGATAGACCTTTTCTTGGCGTCTCTCTATGGGGCAAAAATAGCGAGGTTGCTCGTCCCAACAAATCCGGTGAGTGGCCGATGTTTTCCCTCAATTGTTTGAGCTTAACGGCCGGTGACCTATTTTAGCCAACAAAATTTCTATAGAAGCCGAAAAAGAGCAACAGGTGCCCTGTTCGAGCATTGCAGCTGGTTGAGTTTCATAAGCTCAAATTTTGAGCTTCAAGCTTCAAACTCTAGGTATAAATGAATATACCTCTTCTATAAATCGTGATTGTATTAAAAATTTTAGGATCTTGTGAGTTAGGGATTGTGAGGAAACCTTTGGTCCTAA